>MU959032.1:0-10872 GCA_036418165.1 Cooperia oncophora | reverse complement strand
CGAGTGACCAGTTGAATGAAGCCCCCCCTACGCGAAACTGCCAAGGTGCTAGATGGAGGTGCAAAACGAGTACTGCACAAATGTCCGACAGCCCCGCATCCTCCGACAAACAACATCAAGGAGAAGGGGTGATGAAGGTGAATGTAAAGTTACCACTACAATCGCTGGTTCAGATTGATACCAAAAGGCTTATAAAACAGTCATGAGACCGCTTTTACTTATAAATTTTGTTTGAAGTGGCTCTTTTTGCAATTTTGCGCGAAGAGCCCTTCACACACATTTTCTACACACACTACACTATATTACATCTACATTACATGCCCCGCCCCAGATAACTCCGCCCCTTTTTGTCGCGACACAATTTACACCGTGACCACACACATTTTACACTGCATACAGATGTTATAGTAGTTTTTTTACACTTTTCATCGCATTTGACAGATAAATCCTCAAATACACTTGGTTTATAAGGCCTTATAATGCTTCCCAAGTTTTTATGCAGGTTGGTTCTACCAGTCCATAACCCTTTCTGCCCACTGATAAAAAATGTCCACTTGCGAATGGGCAGACAATCCAACACACCAAGTGTCTTACATCAAGAAATGACACAATTTTCATTGGTTTTGCAAAAGTAGCCAACGATTTGGTGGGTTAGTTTGTCTGCCAATCTGCTGCTTGTTTACATGTCCGCAGAAAGCTTCATTAGTGTAGTAAGTGAAGTATTGGACGAACAAGGCTGGAAAATGCTAAGAACGCAATCGGTCTTGAAGAGTGAGGCTGTCCACTCCTGCCCTGGCAATCGCCGCTGTGTGCCTTATCAGCACACGCTGTCCTTCGCACTGACCACTCTAAGGAACAATGCAACAGTGCTTGCGACAGTACGAGCGCGTTCAGACTTCGCGATCGCGCGATCGCGCTACTGTGGGTGAAATTACACCGGGAGGGGATCATGTTAGTTCATGTTTATTTCCTGTTCTTTTTTTCCTTTTCCTTCTTTCTTCCTTTGTGTACATAACGCCCTCCTAATTTTAAGGAACGTTTCGAAATATCTTTGAGTTATTTATTATTTCCTATGTAAAATAGTACTAAATATTCAATATGCTAATTATTATACTGAATTTTGCATCTGAGTACGTTCAAGCGGAGTATTGAACATCTTGTTCCAAAAGTAAGACACGCAGAACTTTCAACAGCGGGTGATGTTGTTTCTCTCCTTCCCCCGATTTTGCCAGTTCTCCAGATATTCACTTTACTTTTGTCACATTGTGTTTGCTTTGTTTGTTCTGCCATCCTCCAGGTCTATACACAACCTTTCCTTTCGACGGTTTCTGCAAACGTCAGTATTGCGAATATGAACACGGAATAAAAGACATCAAAAAGGTCGAACTACTTTTATATCGTTTTTGGAACTGCCTATTGGAGGCAGGATACAGCATCGTGATGTGAGAAATGGTGATATCAGTACGACTCCCCAGAACTTTGTTGTTGTTGTTTGTTGAGTTGAGGTTGAACCACGAACCGACAGCCATGACGCCTCGCCGGTGTAATTGTCACCCACAGAGCGCGATCCAAATCACGCGATCACAGCGATCGCGCGATCCAAATCACGCGATCACAGCGATCGCGCGATCCAAATCACGCGATCCGGATCGCGCGATCGCGAAGTCTGAACGCGCTCTACCGAATGGGTATCACTACATCAGCTCAGGGTGATGATGCGAGGCAGATCGGTTTATTGCCTTGCAACCGGTTCTTTCCAACTATTACCTAATCGTTTCACCAAGAATCATTTCTAGAACGCTCAAACCTATCGATCGGCACGTTAGCTATAGCAATTTATGCAAGTGATTAGAATGTCGCGCCTGTCATGACCCATGCTCTTCTATCACACACTCGTACTTAGTGGATCTAAGAGTGGGCAAGTGCGTAGACGCGCAGCAACCGGATCAGAAGCGAAGGAGGCACGCAAAGAAAAACGCCAGGCAACCTGGGTAATAAATGAGGTTCCTGCAATGTATTTTCTGCCTAGATGATTAGGTTTGGCTACATCTGGTCAAGAAATGGAATAAAGTGAACACTATGCGTACATCAGAATGTGGGTATAGGTTGTGATGAGGTAGTAGACCTGTCACCTATGCTCCCGTTGATCATCGAGTTCCTCGAGCGGGCGCCAGTAACGTCTCCATTCGTCCCTGCAACGTGCAAGAGTTGCCCAATGAACTCTCTCAGCTCGAGGGACACGATGAACTTCATACCGTTCGTTCAGAGCTTTCACGAAGAAGTCTGACCATCGCATAGGCGGTCGTCCAGGCGTTCGCTTGACATCCCGTGGAATCCAGTCGGTGACTGCTCTGGTCCAGCGGTCGTCCTCGAAACGCATAACGTGTCCGGCCCACCTGATCTTCGAAACCTTGGCAAATGCGGCGGCGTCTCTGATCTTCGATCGTTGGCGGAGTGCGGAGCTCCGGATTCCCTCTCTCACTTGCGTGTAGCGGGAAACTCCGAGCATCGCCCTTTCGATGGCGCGTTGAATAACGCCGACCGCATGCTCATCCTGCTTTCGTAGAGTCCAAGTCTCTGAGGCGTACGTCAAGGCAGGAAGGACCGCGGAATCGAAGAGGTGGGCACGGAGCTTGGTTCTTCGTCTTCTTCGCTACTCCCTCGATGTTCTTGAAGGCTCCCCAAGCCGCTCGCTTCCTCCTGCTCAGCTCTGGAGCTAGGTCATCAATATTGAGAGTTACGACCTACGGTACCATAGCTAAAGCATTCAGAGATGGTCGTTCCGATGAGCGTGAATGGCATCAGAAACCAATCCGTTTCTCATGAACATCGTCTTCGTTAGATTCAGCCGTAGACCGATTTTTCCACACGCGCAGTCGAATTCAGCCAGCATTCGTTCCGCTTGCTCGATGTTTGGTGTTATCAAAACGATGTCGTCAGCAAAGCGGAGATGGTGTAGTTGCCGACCGTCGATCTTCACTCCCATGTCTTTCCCATTCCAGTTGACGCATGACGTTCTCGAGAGAGGCGCTGAAGAGCTTGGGCGAGATGGTGTCGCCCTGTCGGACCCCTCTCTTCACATCAATGATGATCTCCTTGTAGAATGGTGAGATCTTGGTCGTGAAGTTGCTGTAGAGCTCACGAAGAATCCTGATGTACTGAGTAGGAATACCCTGGTTGCCCAGGCTTCGATAACCGCTTCTGTCTCAACGGAGTCGAAGGCTTTCTTTTTCATGCGTCGATGAAGCGTGAGAGTGCATAAGCGCATCTTGTAGCCTGCGCGAGTACTTTTCGAGAGCTTCGTTCCGGGTGTGATCGTGAATCCATCGTGCCGAAACCCTGCTTGCTCGCATGGCTGTCCTTCGTCTAGTGTTCTTCCAATCCTGTTAAGGATGACTCGTGTGAAGAGTTTGTAGACTACAGACAGCAGGCAGATTGGGCGATAATTGCCAATGTCGTACAGGTCTCCCTTCTTGTACAGCAACACAGTCTTGCTGGTTTTCCACGAGGTGGGTACCTTGCATTCCGACAGGTAGCGCGTGAAGAGTCGAGCCAGAGTTTTGACGAGAACTGGCGAAGATTCTTCAGATGTTCGGGTCTGATCCTGTCGGGACCGGGTGCCGTACGATTCTTCACCGACGAGATGGCGTGTCGGACTTCGGAAGAGAGAACTGCAGGAACGACATATCCATCCTGCTCCAAGCGGTATGGTTGCAGGTGGACGTGGCTGTCAAAGAGATCCGAGTAGTACAGTCGTGGATGACCTTCTCCATTGCCCTTCTGGATGCGGTGATTGTTCCATCCGGACGTCGGAGGGCGGTCATCTTAGTCTTACAGTTGGCGAAGTCGCGGCGGGCGTTGCGTACGCTCTTCCCAGCCTCTGCGGCTTCCACCAGTACTGCTGCTCTTCTCTCCTTGAGGTCTTCCTTTATCGCTCCTCGCTCAAGTAGCTTCGCAAGCTCAGACGTCAGCTGGTAATTGCCTGCGGCTCGTGCGGCTCCACGTTGGCGAATCAGCTCGAGAGTTTCCAGAGATAGACGCTTCTTGGTAATCTTGGAACCCTCTGACTTCTTGGCGCAGTCGTGAAGATGTGCAACAAGCCGTTCGTATTCCTCGTCGATGTTGTCGATGACAGAATCCTCCCAGAGCCCAGCGAGAGAAGTGAAGTGATCCCAGTTGATGGTGGTCTTGGGGCTTCGCTTCTTGAACTTTGCGGCTCTCTCCTCGCATCGAAAAGCGGAATCTTGCGCGAAGGAGGCGATGGTCGGATCCCGTGTAGAACTTAGGGACAACAGCGACATCGATTAGGCAAAACCTTCGATTGCAGATGATGTGGTCGATCTCGTTATGGAATTGTCCACCAGGAGACTCCCATGTCCAGCGTAGAGAGTAGGGCTTCTGGAACTGCGAGTTACCATGGATGGTGTGGGTCGACATGATAAACTCAGACAGCCTTTCACCCTGCTCATTCCACTCCGTTCCGTGAGTTCCGATGTGAAGTTCTTCAGCCGTTCTTCTTGGTCCGATCTTAGCGTTGAAATCACCGACGATGACCTTGAAGAAGGTGATCTTCCTTGTAGAACTTCTCCAATTCCATATAGAACGCTTCGAGCTCATCCTCGTCGTAGCTTGATGTTGGTGCGTAGGCGACGAAGATTGTCAAAGCTGGAGTTGAACCACATCTTCTCAATCGCAAACGTCCGATTCGGGTCGTCAGACTTTCGTACGAATCGATGTTCATGGCCAAGTGCGTGTTGACGAGGACGCCCACACCGCCAACGCCTCTGCTGTCGCATGTTCCGAGGAACAGTTCTTCTCCAGTCTCGTACACGGCGTGTAGCGGGCGATGCCTCCTCGTCTCGGTCAGTCCGATGACGTCGTACTTGATCTTCCTGGCTTGCAACATCAGATCTTCGATGTGAGCTTCCGTGCGTTGAAAGTACAGATCGTCATCCTAGTCCTGGGCGACTCAAATCTCCGTTGGCCCTGTGATTTTTGCAGCCTCGTCCGAGCGGTCCCAGCCGACGTCGCCCTGTCGGTGGTTCCCTCAGCTTCAGGGGAATGAGGCCCATAGTTGTTACTGTTTTCGGCGAGAAGAAAATTAACCACGCGTAGCTCGCCAGGCTCTGACGTGGCACCCTCCGCATTGGTACGTTTTTGGAACAGTCCAAAACCGTTTCACAGGGAGCCCACGCCACGAATGACGGCTTGCGGATAGGATTTGTGGGGCGGTAGACATGGCTCCCCATAAAAAGCGTCTTAATCCTGACCTTGTTTACTCGGATGATCGCCATATGTTATTTTGACAAGCTGCTAGGAAGGGCGTCTTAGTTCTTTGCGGCTGCAGTTTACTATGCACAATTGTTTCTTGTGTATCTAAAGGCAAAGACAATATGAAGTGAGATGACAGGGATCAAAATGACGCTCTTCGCCGCCCAAACTGTCGTCACACATTGTCATTTGCGCTGCGGACTCTGGGGCTTGTCACAAGGTGCCAGAGAAAGTACTCTCCATAGTTCGGAGGTGGAGTGAGTTGGTTGCGTGCCTTAAGAGGAAGCAGCGGCGGCCACGTTTTGAGGACTATTGTCGTTTTGGGAAACGCGTAATCATTCGATAAGGTAACACAGACGAATGCAGGATGGCACTTGAGTTAAAATAAAAAGGATAATGTGATCGCCGTTGACCACTCTCTTTCTGGCATGCAGCACGCATTCTACTGCAGCTCACCATCAGATCGTACTTTCACCCGGATCGTAGTGACTGATTGAATGTGACGTGGCCTATACAATAGCTTGCAGGGGCCAGCCGATGTACAAGTCAATGTTCTATCCTACCAGACGAATTCTGGTACCAATTCACTGCCCTCGGGGATAGAAGGCTTGGTTGGACTAAGCGGAAGTCGATCTGGGATTTGAACCAAGTGGTAAGTGCGCCACTTGTCACTACACCACCTCCGCCCAGGATGGCAATAAATGTGAAATATTCCACAGGGAATGCTTACTGCACCATGTTCTGTATAGCGCGCAGGCACGCCCTCTTCGTCAGTGATATAGGGTTATTCCCACCAACTTTAAAAAACACCACGATGTGCACTCACAAAGGAATAGGTCAAATTAAATAGGTTCGTTTAGGTGCATGATCATGTAGATTTTGGAGCACTGGAATGTTGATAAGCTCTCTTGAAAGAGTTCTGGTGTCAGTTCGATGATGAACAAACTTCACGGCTAAGTAACAGGGCAATAGGTAATCGATGAACGCAACGAAAAAGTGGAAATTCTTCGTATCATACTCAGCGGTCGCATAGTTTTTTTATGCCATTTCAAAACGCTAGACGCAGGGCGGCGCCAGCCCGTGATCGTATCTTTTCTAGAGAACACAGGAAAAAGGATTTTTCAAATGTTTGGGTCAATACCTCAATTATATATAATACATAAAAGGATCACAGTAGCCCACATACAACATGTGAGTTGCCTCAAAGAGCCTCATGCTTTACTGAGTACTGGTGTAGAGTGAGGAGGAGCAATTTTCACATAGTTATTTTTTCAATGAGGAGGTGGTGTGATGGCGAATGCTGACGCCTACCGTGAGTACGACTTAGGTGGGAATGGTGGAATACATGACCACAACCTGCGCCCATTTCAAGCGCCACAAACTGAAAAGTACGACGAGGAAAGAAGACAGGATAGAACCAAAGTGCCGCACCGTTCGCCTTTTCCTCGGACAAAAACTGTCATAACTCTCGGGTAGAGCAGTTCAGATATACTCATTTGGGAGGAGAAAACACAGACTTGCACATCGGCTCACCTTATCAAAGCGTTGTTTACCAAGCTGCAGATAAACTTCACAGGACCGTAAATGGATGCATGAAAACGTAGGCGCATCTCGAGAAGAGCGATCAGAGGCGAATGCTCCATCTTTCATCCTTCATCACTTCCTTTCTCCTAACAACCATGCCCCGTCTCGCACCATTTGTTGCAACTTACGCCCCACAGTTACTGCGACGCTAGCTATGAGCTTGCTTATCCCACCTTTCTGACGCCAGCTCTTATCAGCTGTCATCACTTCCTGCCATCACCAACAATGTTCTCGTCGAGGCCAAACACCACTTCATGGAGCAAATATTCCCGTTACTGGCAACGAGTTCTAGTGATTTGGGGACCCACCCATTCCGACGCCCCTTTATTAGCTCTTATGACTTGTCATCAATTCCTGTCACCTATCATGTACAGGGGGGGGCCAAAAAAAGTCATAAATCAGAGTCAGAAAGTCAGCAAAGTTAGAAAAATATCGGTTCATCCATTCCAGGTACGGCCGGTCCACACCATCAACCCGCGCCTTGGTGAATGGGGTGAAGATGATGTCCTGGACCGTAGCGACGTTGCCGGAGCTGCTCGATGTTGAGGTCTTGCAGATCAAGAGTACTGGTCTCCAGGTAGCTATCCATGGGTGATTCCATTCAAGAAGTTCCGCAGCTGTTTGGAGGCCACGTGAATTCCAAAGGCGTTCTCCACTCAGGCCGCGACTGGAGATGACTTCATATTTTGGTCTACATGAAGGTGAATGGCGGGAAGATCTTGGATATCTTCCGCCCTGGTACTCATATCCACTTCCTCTGTCTGGGCTGCGAAAACTTCGCTCATATGTGACTCGGCCGGAATGACTTTTTTTTGCCCCCCTGTATGTTCCTACCACATCACCTTCATCACTTATCAATATGAACTCTTGATTGTTTCATCAAATCGAAGTTAATAAGCGAACCTCTCGATCAAACAAATGTACTTACAGACATCAATAAATAAGCCCAGTGAATTACATGTCGTAAGATTTTTTGCCTTTAACCTTGGCTTTGCCTGGGGTGAAGAACCATTTGGTGCTACACTCTCAGAACAATGAAAAGCAATCGAAAAACCGGATCGATTCTATTATTT
This sequence comes from Cooperia oncophora, assembly GCA_036418165.1. Lineage (NCBI taxonomy): Eukaryota > Metazoa > Nematoda > Chromadorea > Rhabditida > Trichostrongylidae > Cooperia > Cooperia oncophora. The sequence continues at coordinate 2,944 of MU959032.1, read as the reverse complement.
CGAAAACCCAAGCAACAAGATAGCGATAGGTACACCGTGGATTCGGGTGAGTAGCAGTGGAAATCACAGTACTTTCGACAGGAGCAGGGCGTCACCAAAAGATGGTGAATTTTTGTACCTATTCACCAGAGATTACACGCGGAGTGATTCCCGATAGCAATGCACATTATGGTGACGTCATCCCAATGTTCGCTGTGAGTTACGGTTACGCCATGTGAAACAGGCTTGTCGAGGAGACGTAGCGTCAAGGAGTAAGAATCGCAAGTTCTTTTGAGCAAGCACGAACAAAGCTTCTCAGGCAAAAGAATAAGAACGAGTTTGCACGAAACGATCAAGGACACGAAACATATTTGGCCTAGCTTGAAGTCAGTCAGTGAAGCCTCCGTTCAATGCGGGAGAGCAAGGAGGAACGGTGATGTGGTGAACACTTTGCATGAGAACCGTTCTCGTAGAAGTGTGCAATCGGTGGAACACCGGAGCATTGAACGTGTGTTCGATGTGTGTAGTGTTTGCCAAATCCCTACAAAAACGTCATCGCACCTTGTAATTTGATGAATCATAATGACCACTTCATCAGCTGGAATCCCAACGACGGCGATTTTGTAAGCTTTTACATTCTTTAAATATCCCCAGGTCTCTGGTAAGGGAAGTTAAGCAAGCTACGCTGTGAAGGGCAATCAAAAGGTCCAAAACCCCAAGAAGGCCATACGCATACAAAGTATCACACCCTCACTCTGAAATCCTGGCCTCTTTTATGTGAATGGTAAATACTGGTGGTGTGCTCATGAAATTGTCAGCCCATTTTGAAGTACAGACCTCATGGTTTAACCTATGCCCTTGGCCACTTACAAAATATCTCTGCGTTCTGTACTCCACTTTTTCCGGTGTCTGAAGTGTTCTGGAACCGTTCTACAGAATTTTTGTCTGGCTCCGCCCACCTCGAAAGCAGGCTCCGCCCCAATTTTTGTGCCCCACAATCCTCACCGGCGACCTTCTGCTGACCTTAATCCACGTTTTCTTTTCGGTCTTTGAAGTGCTCTGGGACAATTGAAGTGCTCTGGGACAGTTTTAGAGAACTTTCGTCTGGCTCCGCCCACCTCGGGCTGGCCCCGCCCACATATGTATACCCCACATTTCTCAATCGGCGACCCCATGCTGACCTGAATTCACTTTATTCCGGTCTTCGGAGTGCTCTGGGACCGTTTTGCCGATCTTTTGTCCAACTCCCCCACCTCGGGCTGGCTCCGCCCCCCAATTTTTGTGCCCCACAATCTTCACCGACGACCCTCTGCTGACCTTAGTCCACTTTTTCCGGTCTTCGGAGTGCTCTGGGACCGTTTTGCCGATCTTTTGTCTGACTCCGCCCACCTCGGGCTGGCTCCGCCCCAATTTTGTGCCCCACAATCTTCACCGACGACCCTCTGCTGACCTTAGTCCACTTTTTTCCGGTGTCTGGAGTGTTCTGGAACCGAGCTACAAACTTTTGAAATGATTACCCTGCGATTAAGGGCAAGCTCCGCCCACTGTGGGCGGGTCTCAACACACTTTGAGCGTGCCCTATATTCGCCAGATATTTACATTCTACACTGAGTTTTTTTGCGACTTCCAAAACACTCTCGCGAACAGGGTTACTGAATTTTGCGAGAAGCACCGCCCACCATGAGTACGCCCCGCCCATTTTGGACGTGTCTTCCACAGTTAGTCTGGCGACTCCTTACTAACCTTAATCCCTTTTTTCCCCATCTTTACGCTGCTTCCGAAGCGAATTATGATTACTTTTGTGGAGGCCCAAACTTTCGGCGAGTGTCCCGACACTGGGCGGCTTCGCCATAGGTTCAAGTGTGCTTTTATTTCTTGTCCATCCCCTATCCATCCCGCCTTAACCGCCGACCTCTCAGTCGTTCTTCAGGTCGAAGGATGGGGTGACAGGGCCCATTTCTTCATAGTTCTCCGCATTTATGATCATTTGCCAATGTGCTGTGCTTATCACCGTTCTAAAAATACCCGTTATTCGCTGGAAATAAGGCTGCATTCATAGCTTGAGACGACGTTGCAGACGTCGACGTACCCGACGTAACCTCCTGAATACTGGATACGTATCGATCCGATGTAAGTGGCGTAACCGACGTTTTCGGCAACTACGTTCAGAAGAGTAGATACGTACCAATCCGACGTAATTGCCATGATTGAGGTAACCGACGTAACCGACGTAATGTGCGACTAAAGGCTAGATAAGTATCGATCCACGTGTCGACGTAATCGACGTAACCGACGACAGAAGATTAGATACGTATCGACTGACGTCGAAAACGTCACTTACGTCGCTTACGTCGATTACGTCGGTTACGTCGTAATGTATGAAGGCAGCCTTAGGAATGCGTACCGGCTGAAAGAGTCGACGGTAACAATATCGAAGTAGTAATTTCTCTACATTTTAGAAAATTCGTGAAAATGGTAAGGTAGCACACATGTCTGATTCTTATCGTTCATCATAGGCGAACACCTTTACTTTTTGTGCTGAACTCGTAGCACAAAATAAAAGAATAGACTCAAGAATTCAGCGGTCGAGTTTTCGACTTCTTCTTCTCCCTAGCGTTAGTCCCGCGCCGTCGCAGGGTCCGCTGTTCTTGTTAGACGTCGCCACTTGTTCCGATCCACTGCATCTTCTGCCGTGGCTTTCACTTCAGTGAGGTCCTTCTTGATGACGTCCCTCCATCTTTTCTTTGGGGCTCCTCGTGGTCGCTTGCCCTCTGCTTCGAATTCCAATGCCTTCCTTATTGGGTGGTCCTCAGGCCTTCTCAGCACGTGCCCATACCATCGCAGTCGCTGCTCTCGTGCCTTCAGCTGGATCGGAGCCGTCTGTGTGACCGCCCTGACGTCCTCGTTTCTGACTCTGTCGAGTCGTGTCCAGCCGCAGGCCCATCTCAGCATCCTCATTTCAGCT
>MU958935.1:24428-51407 GCA_036418165.1 Cooperia oncophora | reverse complement strand
GTCCCGGTGAGAAGTTTTCCCTGAGAGGGAGGGCCAGTGGGATCAGTGGGTCCCGGTGAGAAGTTTTCCCTGAGAGGGAGGGCCAGTGGGATCGGTGGGACCCGGTGAGAAGTTTTCCATGAGAGGGAGGGCCAGTCGGGATCAGTGGGTCCCGGTGAGAAGTTTTCCCTGAGAGGGAGGGCCAGTGGGATCGGTGGGACCCGGTGAGAAGTTTTCCCTGAGAGGGAGGGCCAGTGGGATCAGGTGGGACCCGGTGAGAAGTTTTCCATGTGAAGGAGGGCCAGTGGGATCGTGGGTCCGGTGAGAAGTTTTTCATGAGAGCGGGAGGCCAGTCGGATCATGGACGACCCGCGTGAGAAAGTTTTCCATGTGAAGGAGGGCGCCAGTGCGGATCGGTTGGGACCCTTGTAGAAGTTTTCCAGAGAGGGAGGGCCAGTCGGTATCGGTGGACCTGTGAGAAGTTTTCCAATGAGAGGGAGGGACCAGTCGATCAGTGGCGTTCCAGTGAGGAAGTCTCCTGAGAGGGCCAGTGGGATCGGTGGGTCCCCGGTGAGAAGTTTTCCCTGAGAGGGAGGGCCAGTGGGATCGGTGGGACCCGGTGAGAAGTTTTCCATGTGAAGGAGGGCCAGTCGGATCGGCCAGCTTTGCCGACCGATCCTCCTTCCGCGCGTGAAGTGGGTCCCGGTGAGAAGTTTTCCATGAGAGGGAGGGCCAGTGGGATCGGTGGGACCCGGTGAGAAGTTTTCCCTGAGAGGGAGGGCCAGTCGGGATCAGTGGGTCCCGGTGAGAAGTCTTCCATGTGAAGGAGGGCCAGTCGTATCGGTGGGTCCCGGTGAGAAGTTTTCCATGTAAGGAGGGCCAGTCGGATCGGCCAGCTTTGCCGATCGATCCTCCTTCGCGCGTGAAGTGGGTCCCGGTGAGAAGTTTTCCATGAGAGGGAGGGCCAGTGGGATCTGTGGGTCCCGGTGAGAAGTTTTCCCTGAGAGGGAGGGCCAGTGATCAGTGGGTCCCGGTGAGAAGTTTTCCCTGAGAGGGAGGGCCAGTGGGATCAGTGGGTCCCGGTGAGAAGTTTTCCCTGAAAGGGACTTCCAGTCGGATCGACCAGCTTCGCCGGCCGATCCTTCTTCCGCGTGTGAAGTGGGTCCCGGTGAGAGGTTATCCCTGAGAGGGAGGCCAGTGGGATCAGTGGGTCCCGGTGAGAAGTTTTCCCTGAGAGGGAGGGCCAGTGGGATCTGTGGGTCCCGGTGAGAAGTTTACCATGAAAGGGAGGCGTCGGATCGGCCAGCTTTGCCGACCGATCCTCCTCCGCGCGTGAATTGGGTACCGGTGAGAAGTTTTCCATGAGAGGGAGGGCCAGTTGGATCGGTGGGACCCGGTGAGAAGTTTTCCCTGAGAGGGAGGGAGAGTCGGATCCGAGGGTCCCGGTGAGAAGTTTTCCCTGAGAGGGAGGGCAGTGGATCAGTGTCCCGGTGAGAAGTTTTCCCTGAGAGGGAGGGCCAGTGGGATCAGAGGGTCCCGGTGAGAAGTTTTCCCTGAAAAGGGATTTCCAGTCGGATCGACCAGCTTCGCCGGCCGATCCTTCTTCCGCGTGTGAAGTGGGTCCCGGTGAGAGGTTATCCCTGAGAGGGAGGGCCAGTGGGATCAGTGGGTCCCGGTGAGAAGTTTTCCCTGAGAGGGAGGGCCAGTGGGATCAGTGGGTCCCGGTGAGAAGTTTTCCCTGAGAGGGAGGGCCAGTGGGATCGGTGGGACCCGGTGAGAAGTTTTCCATGTGAAGGAGGGCCAGTCGGATCGGCCAGCTTTGCCGACCGATCCTCCTTCGCGCGTGAAGTGGGGGGTCCCCCCCTTTCGTCCCCCCCCCCCCCCAGGTTGAGAAAGTTTTCCATGAGAGGGGGGGGCCAGTGGGATCTGTGGGTCCCGGTGAGAAGTTTTCCCTGAGAGGGAGGGCCAGTGGGATCAGTGGGTCCCGGTGAGAAGTTTTCCCTGAGAGGGAGGGCCAGTGGGATCAGTGGGTCCCGGTGAGAAGTTTTCCCTGAAAGGGACTTTCCAGTCGGATCGACCAGCTTCGCCGGCCGATCCTTCTTCCGCGTGTGAAGTGGGTCCCGGTGAGAGGTTATCCCTGAGAGGGAGGGCCAGTGGGATCAGTGGGTCCCGGTGAGAAGTTTTCCCTGAGAGGGAGGGCCAGTCGGACTTGTGGGTCCCAGTGAGAAGTTTTCCATGTGAAGGAGGGCCAGTCGGATCGGCCAGCTTTCTGCCGACGATCCTCCATTCGCGCTGAATTGGCGGTACGCGTGAGAAGTGTTTCCTGAGAGGGAGGGCCAGTTGGATCGGTGGGACCCGGTGAGAAGTTTTCCCTGAGAGGGAGGGCCAGTCGGGATCAGTGGGTCCCGGTGAGAAGTTTTCCCTGAGAGGGAGGGCCAGTGGGATCAGTGGGTCCCGGTGAGAAGTTTTCCCTGAGAGGGAGGGCCAGTGGGATCAGTGGGTCCCGGTGAGAAGTTTTCCCTGAAAGGGATTTCCAGTCGGATCGACCAGCTTCGCCGGCCGATCCTCCTTCCGCGTGTGAAGTGGGTCCCGGTGAGAGGTTATCCCTGAGAGGGAGGGCCAGTGGGATCGGTGGGTCCCGGTGAGAAGTTTTCCCTGAGAGGGAGGGCCAGTGGGATCAGTGGGTCCCGGTGAGAAGTTTTCCCTGAGAGGGAGGGCCAGTGGGATCGGTGGGACCCGGTGAGAAGTTTTCCATGTGAAGGAGGGCCAGTCGGATCGGCCAGCTTTGCCGACCGATCCTCCTTCCGCGCGTGAAGTGGGTCCCGGTGAGAAGTTTTCCATGAGAGGGAGGGCCAGTCGGATCGGTGGGTCCCGGTGAGAAGTTTTCCCTGAGAGGGAGGGCCAGTCGGATCGGAGGGTCCCGGTGAGAAGTCTTCCATGTGAAGGAGGGCCAGTCGTATCGGTGGGTCCCGGTGAGAAGTTTTCCATGTGAAGGAGGGCCAGTCGGATCGGCCAGCTTTGCCGACCGATCCTCCTTCCGCGCGTGAAGTGGGTCCCGGTGAGAAGTTTTCCATGAGAGGGAGGGCCAGTCGGATCGTGGGTCCCGGTGAGAAGTTTTCCATGAGAGGGAGGGCCAGTCGGATCGTGGGTCCCGGTGAGAAGTTTTCCCTGAGAGGGAGGGCCAGTGGGATCAGTGGGTCCCGGTGAGAAGTTTTCCCTGAAAGGGACTTCCAGTCGGATCGACCAGCTTCGCCGGCCGATCCTTCTTCCGCGTGTGAAGTGGGTCCCGGTGAGAGGTTATCCCTGAGAGGGAGGAGCCAGTGGGATCAGGGAGGTCCGGGTGAGAAAGCTTGTTTCCCTGAGAGGGAGGGCAGTGGTGATCGTTGGGGAACCGGTGGAGAAGTTTTCCATGTGAAGGGGAGTCGGCATCGCGCCAGCTTTGCCGACGATCCTCCTTCCGGCAGTGATGGCGTGTGGGTACCGGTGAGGAAGTTTTCCATCAGAGGGAGGGCCAGTTGGATCGGTGGGACCCGGTGAGAAGTTTTCCCTGAGAGGGAGGGAGAGTCGGATCCGAGGGTCCCGGTGAGAAGTTTTCCCTGAGAGGGAGGGCCAGTGGGATCAGTGGGTCCCGGTGAGAAGTTTTCCCTGAGAGGGAGGGCCAGTGGGATCAGTGGGTCCCGGTGAGAAGTTTTCCCTGAGAGGGAGGGCCAGTGGGATCGGTGGGACCCGGTGAGAAGTTTTCCATGTGAAGGAGGGCCAGTCGGATCGGCCAGCTTTGCCGACCGATCCTCCTTCCGCGCGTGAAGTGGGTCCCGGTGAGAAGTTTTCCATGAGAGGGAGGGCCAGTTGGATCGGTGGGACCCGCCAACTGGCGTCCCAGTGAGAAGTTTTATATGAGCGGAGGGCCAGTCGTCGGTATACGGCGGTTTCGCCGGGCCGCTCGGATCGGATGTTCGCCAGCAGTGCGTATCGGCCGGCTTTGCCGACCGATCCTCCTTCCGCGTGTGAAGTGGGTCCCGGTGTGAAGGTTTTCATAATTGGGAGGGCCAGTCGGATCGTTGATATCCCGGTCGAGAAGTTTAAATGAAAGGAGGGCCAGTCGGATCGGAGGGTCCCGGTGAGAAGTCTTCCATGTGAAGGAGGGCCAGTCGTAATCGGTGGGTCCGGTGAGAAGTCTTTCCATGTGAAGGAGGGCCAGTCGTATCGGTGGGTCCCGGTGAGAAGTTTTCCATGTGAAGGAGGGCCAGTCGGGTCACCCAGCTTACCTTCTGAGGACCACCCCCCCCCCCCCATCTACCTTTTGCTTGCGACCTGCCTATTGAACCCTCGCGACTGTCTGTTTACCTAGGCCCTTTCTTATCTCTATCTTTCAAGCTCTGTTCACTTTTTTGTTACGCTCCCAATTCCATAGAAACTCTGGGGCTGGACATTCTAACTAGCGTCATTAGGTTGGATTACCTGTATTGTTTTGATTTGGAAGTCGTACAAAACAGAATGATAAGATGTTAGCCTTATCAAGATCTTGGACATGGATTGCATTGGGGAGTAGGGGGTAGGCTTTCATATCTAGTCAGCACAGGCCGTGCGGTAAGTGTATATTCTTCGATTCTTCTTCGAAGTGGGTCCCGCTGAAAAGTTTTCCATGAGGAGGGCCAGTCGGATCGGCCGGTTTCGCCGGCCAGTCTTATTGCGCCGGGTTTCGCCGGCTTGTCGGATGTCGCCGGTTTCGCCAGCCCTTCCTCTTTCCGTGTGAAGTGGCCGTTGCGTCCCGGTGTGAAGGTTTTCATGATTGGGAGGGCAGTCGGATCGTTGATTCCCGGTGAGAAGATTTCCATGAGTGGGAGGGCCAGTGAGATCGCTGGGACCCGGTGAGATGTTTTCCCTGAGAGGGAGGGTCAGTGGGATCGGTGGGGCCCGGTGAGAGGTTATCCCTGAGAGGGAGGGCCAGTTGGACCTGTGGGACCCGGTGAGAGGTTATCCCTGAGAGGGAGGGCCAGTGGGATCTGTGGGTCCCGGTGAGAAGTTTACCATGAAAGGGAGTTCCAGTGGGATCGGATAGCTTTGCCGACCGATCCTCCTTCCGCGTGTGAAGTGGGTCCCGGTGTGAAGGTTTTCATAATTGAGGGCCAGTCGGATCCTTGATTCCCGGTGAGAAGTTTTAAATTGGAGGGAGGGCCAGTCCTATCGGTGGGGCCCGGTGAGAAGTTTTCCATGTGAAGGAGGGCCAGTCGGATCGGTGGGTCCCGGTGAGAAGTTTTCCCTGAGAGGGAGGGCCAGTGGGATCGGTGGGACCCGGTGAGAAGTTTTCCATGTGAAGGAGGGCCAGTCGGATCGGAGAGTCCCGGTGAGAAGATTCGCATGAGAGGGAGTTCCAGTGGGATCGGATAGCTTTGCCGACCGATCCTCCTTCCGCGTGTGAAGTGGGTCCCGGTGAGAAGTTTTAAATGAGAGGGAGGGCCAGTCGGGTAGGTGGGTCCCGGTGAGAGTTTTCCATGTGAAGGAGGGCCAGTGTTATCGGTCGGGCCCGGGCTCGGGAATTACAGTCATCATTCAAGGGTTTTAGGCGCTAATTAGGTGGGGTTTTGGAAAGGCGAAAGAAGCAGCTACTCGTGTCTCGTTTTTTGATAGGCAGATCATAAAAAAATCATCATCATTCAGTTATCAAAAATTGAAGATTAGTATGATCGCTGGCACGGTTATGCCGGGGACGCCCTCCTGTAATCGCGGCATAAGACTGTTATTTTTTTTCGTTCTTCTGAACTTGATGGAACGCCATTAAATGATTTTTTGTGGTTACCATTACCGGAACGGGCGCACAGCTGGCCTCCTTCTTTGATTTCTCTCTTATTCTTCCTCAAGATGGACCGCTACTCGAACGATGCTGTCGACATTGCTTTACATCCTACCACTTTTGGAGACCCGCTACCAATCTCTTTGATAATGTTTTTAGTTATAAATTGTCAGTTTTCTTTTGGACTTGTAGAAACGTCTCCTCTTTCCTCTATCGATGTTCCTGAAACTAATTGTTTTGTGTTCCAACTCTTTATAGCGCACGCTGTGCAGGGGACTAACTGTCATATCCCTACGAAGGATGGGGCGCACTCAGGCGTGTGTATGTCTGTTGAACGTGAGTGCAGTCAGATCAGATTGCCGTAGTGGTAACGTGGACTACATTGTAGTAAAACAAAGCGCCCTTGGCTGCCACTCCAGTTACGCGGCTTCGAGTCGCACGTGCTATCTCTTGCATTAGATTCCGATGACTAATGGATATTATTTGAGGTATGTCAAACTCGCACTCAAGCCGTGGTCGTACGACACAAACTCTTTAACTTTACAACGCTATCTATTAGCGGAACAAAGCCTATACCCAAAGGCAAGCGGCGAATTATATATATATAACAAAACTACCCCCCCCCCTCATAACATCCCTACGGATAGGATCAATGGTATTTCTGAACTCTCCAGATTGAAGTGTTACTCACCCTTTTTTAACTCTGGAAAGGGTCCTAAATAGATAGCTGACTAGAGTTGATTCCGCTCAGCGTGATTTTAGCACAATTGACTGGAACCGTTAACAGTTACAAGGTTGTTGATAGGGGCAAAGTAGACCAAGAACGGTGTTATTGGATTTTCATTTTTTATTTCAGTCTATTTCGAGTGTGGTACGTAGAAACGGTTTCTTAAATCTTCATGACATTACAGCGAAGACCAATCAAGTAGAGGAGGTTTCACAACAAATTTCACTGTTTATAGCCATCGGAAGTTCAAATAACATTTGATTAATTTAGGCCAAAAATCTGGACGTTCTTAGTAATGAGGATTCTCTTAAAATAATAACATCGGTCAATTGGTTGTGGGGGGATTGATTTGCACAAAGGGAGGGGATGGCCGTGAGTGACTTTCCTTTTGAGGCAGTCTGTAATTCATGATGGCGAACGCTGGGAAAACATTCCCTTCCCCACCGCATGTATCGCCTGACCTCCAACTTACCCAAGCCGGTGAGGCGTCGCTATTATTCCCGCCGCCTTTCCACCCCCCCTTCTGTGTCTCCCCTAAACGGAACAACCGAATTGAACTGACTATTCCAAAGCTATTCGTGTGAACGCCGAGACCTCCGGGGGGCGGCGGTTCCATTAGAGTTTCAAGCGGGACGAGTGAGGAGTAAAAACGCCAACGTGGTTCGACAGCCGGCGCACGCACTCTCGCACTCGCGGCTATCAGATCGCTCGAATTGATCGCGCGATCGAGTGGAGTCATCCGATTGCGTTTGGGGACGCTCCACCGCCAATCGGTGGACCGTCCTAAACATTTTGAACTAATACGACTGTATGAGAAATATAAGGAAGCACAACATTCCCAGAGTTAACACACTTTCCAAAACGTTCAGAAAATGCAAGATATGCGTGTATAGAAAGATATAACAAGAACACAGCACTACATGAACGCGGCACATTTTGAAATCTGCCGTTTTCCACTCGACGCCTATTACTCCTCCCTTTTAACTATCCTCAGTTCCAGCTAATGAGGAAATCTTCTCAGTGGGAGGACTAGCCTTTGAATAAAGTGTGTGTAATCGTATGTGGCTTTCACAGTTGCTGGTTCGGGCACAGAAGGATACAGCTTATGCATGGGCTGACGCACACGGCGTGAGAATTACCATGCACGTTTAACCCGTTTTTACCTGGACTGGCACTGTCTACCGCCATCACAACAGTTCTGTGTACCCGCGCTTTCATCACCAAGATGTGCACCATAAGTTCATTCAAATAAGCAGAAACTGTAGCTCGTGATCAGGGAACGCTCCCGGTACCCATGACACCACCCACTAAGTGCTAGATCGATCCCACGGGTACTAATGGTATCTTTTTCCGTTCCCCTCATTTAACACTGTTCTTTGAACTTGTTAGTGATAACGATTATGACTGATGTAATTCAGGTGGTTAAAGTTGATGAAATAAAAACGGGAAATTATATACTTTGTTTCGACCCGCTAAACGGATCCTCGGATATTGATTGTATGCTACCTATGGGTAAGTTACTCGCTTCCATAAATACAAACTAGTAGTGGTGAATTGAAGCAGAAATGGATCCGCTCTTTTCATGTCTTCATGTGGTTTCTCTTTTAGCTTCGATTTTTGGTATTTGGAGAAAGCGACGAAGGGATGACCCCGCCAACAGAAAGACGATTTCATGGCAACGGGAAGGTGGAGGCAGTCCCCCCCAACCATACTGTCGCAGTAATGTGATTTTTGTACGGCCTCAGGTGGGTGGTGCTGCCGCGTTTTATTTACGGATCAGCCACAATGGTAGTCATTTCCACCGGGAGCGGCGTAGACGGATTCACACTTGATCCGGTAAGTTTTTCTTCAAGTTGCTTCACTTCTCTACTTAAAGGCAGTGGGCTGGCTGTGGGCGGGAGTCAGTGCCACAGTCATTGGTGGTAGGTCTGCGAGATGCATTCGACACCCCCCCCCGCTCAGCCATTCCACCACTAAATGCGATTGGCTGACCGCTCTCCGTAAGCGGTCATGCCTACTGCTCTTAAAGGCAGTTGGTACGATAAATCTCTAAGAAGAGTAGGACTGATACCGCCTGGAGGACAATGTTCCGCAACCCTTAGCAGGTGCTGCGTAGCGCCTTTTTTAAGGGAGGCGGCACACTTAGATGGGCCCTTTCGAACTACAACATACGACCCATACTCCCGCCACGCCCGCCCGCCCACAAATGGACGACCGTACCTCCCGCTCGTATTGCTTTAATTGCAAAGTATTATATGAAGCGGGGGAAGCGGGTGCGGTGCTGCATTGATCTATGAGAATCTGAATGCAACGTACCCACCGTAGCGGTTATTAGGCAAGATGTCTACGGAAAACTCGTCCGAAATTGTCATTAAGAACGAAGGTTTTTCTTCGCAGGTTTTTGACCGTTTCACTTCGTTTTTTCGCCATTTTCCCCACTATATGGCGCCCTGCTAGCATTTTAGGCCAATTAACAAAATATCGTGCCGACAGCCTTTGAGATCCATGAACGTGAATGAAGTGGGTGTGGGAGGGAGGAGCAGCTTTTCGCCACCAAGGGGAGCATCTGATTGGTAAATCCAGATAATCACCAATAAACTCCCGATCCGCTGCTCGTATGTAACTTTTATTCGTAAGTAATCGATGCTGAATACATGAGGCATAAAGGAATTTATTGCAGAGCATTGGCGAATTTATTCTAACCCATCCTAAAATCAACCTCCCGGAAAAGGGAAAGATCTTCAGTATCAATGAACGAGAACATTAAAGATTGGTCGGCGGGACTTACTGCATACATCCATGCCAGGAAGTTTCCGCAAGTAAGCCGAGTTTTCAATGCCAGTGATGTGTTTTGTAAGCAATAAATCATCACACTGCAGACTGGCAAGAAAGCGATGAGCCAGCGCTATTTCGGATCAATGGTGGCTGACGTCCATCGAACACTTCTTTACGGCGGCATATGTTTATATCCACCGACAAAAGATGCTCCGAACGGAGAGGTGAGGACCGTGTTCCTCATATGGTCGACTTCATCGAGATTCGACTTCCTGTAGTGCCCACTTAGAGTGCACTAACACTAGGTTTCTGAGCAGTCATGTAGCGAACTCATTAGCTTGCGTATTTGCCATGATAAGCTAGGACAAAATCGTTGTGTTACCTTTCGCGGCAGTCAATTCGACAATAAGATGCGCTAAGCATGAAAGCGGTTATGTGACTTACATGTTATTTGATATAACATTTCACATTGGGAGAAAAAACTTCGGATATCTTCCAGCGGCGCTAACGGGTGAGCAATGCTGCTGTGGCTTGAAGATGCATAATGTCCTTTCATAGGTGTAACTGTAGTTTTTTTTTGCTCCATCGCCGCGGTGCAAACCTCTGCGCAGACATATGGAGTTGGCGGCTGTAAAACCATAGTAAGATGCAAAAGGCCATGTCCTCAGTCAGAAGACCCTCCTGTGTGTGAAAGACCGCCTATCATACAGTCGGTATCATCGCAACTATTGGGCTTGCCCATATTTCTCATATGAAGAGTCGCAATTGTTCCCCTTATGTTATGTTATTCGATAGACCAAGCGGCTCGCTTTGACGCCGGCGCGCTCCTTCTGTGGTACGGCCCTGCTTTGCCGGGCCGGCGCGGCTTCGCCTCGCTATTTTCTCTCTGCTTCCATACACAGTTGGTACCCAGCTTTCCTTTCATCTTTACACATGCTCACTGCTCCTTAACCAATAGCATCACACCTGCTGCTTCCAATACTATTACCGTCTATGGAATGGTGGAAAGCAGCGTTGATCAAGCGTACAGATGAGAGGAAGCCGGATATTAGTTGAGTATTCACCGTACGAAAGAAGGCACGCATGGCGAAGCTGGGTAGTGTCACAGAGGGATGGCGCACCGGCGTCAGCCGGCAATCCAGTGGTAACAACACCGGCGAACCAACTGGTAATAACAACAAAGAACATTGGTATCTACTAATAAGAAAGGGTGTTTGGAAAAAAAAGAGCGGGGAAAACCACTACCAAAAGAAGCATGTCATTTATAGGGCAAATCATCTCTTTTTCTTCGTATTGAGGGTCCAAATGCACTTTTGAAGAGTGGGCGGGGCTCTTAACAGTGGGCGGGGCTTCATGTAGCAGCTCCAAAAATGCAAAAATTTTGAAAAATATCAAAATTCCGCGAAAAGCAAGTGGGCGTCGCTAAGAGGACGGAACCTAGATTGCTAAACCCATCAGAGAATGAGCGGAATTGGCCACGTGTCAATGTTCAGTCGTTTCCAGCCAAAAATATGGGGGAAACAGCAAAAGACAAGAAAAGTCACAGAAGCAGAAGTTATGAAACAAGATTTGAAAATCTATGTCCGCGCTGACAAGTAGGCGTGGCCGTCGGGGCGGGGCTCGCAGTGGTGTCTGGCGTGATCTGGTTGATGAACTTGCCCGGCCTAATAAGTGTGGTGAATTTGATTTGGAAAGTGATGGTGAATTTGGTTTGAAAAGTGGTGAATTTGCTTTGAAAAGTGGTGAATTTGCTTTGAAAAGTGGTGAATTTGCTTTGAAAAGTGGTGAATTTGTTTGAAAAAAAAGGTGAATTAGAAGTGAAAATGGTATAAGTTGCTGCAGCTGCGCTTTTTCTCTTGAAAGGCTTGTTTCACTTCAGCTCCGTCTCCTGTGCCAATGCGCTCCAATAGCCTTCATTGTAGAGCAGGCAGGAGGTCATGCTACGTCGGGGAAGGTAATGTAGACCTATGCTTTTTCAATAGAGAATCAAACGCTCCAGAGTTTCAGCGTCCCATACTACACATTACTCCCAAGGATATCCACCAGAGATGTCCTTTCTACGTTGGGAGCAAGAAGGACGTAGAAGAGCTGCTCACATACCTTGATAAAGAGTAAATCAATGTCAAATGTTAGTGAAGCATGTCGGCAGCACTAACAATAAGAGTATGCACCGGACTTTCGAAAAGATAAGAGACTTTGAGTTATTTTGGCTTTTTTCTTTTGTTTTTGGGACTATTGAGGATTCCTATTTGTGTGTAATTTTTCATTTTCATTGAGTATTCGTGTTATGTAAATTAGTAAATTAATGGATGTCTGCCTCGGTCTCATTGAATAAAGGGTTTTTGTAACATGGTCAAATGTGACTTCGCGGCCGAAAAGTGAGCGTTCTTGTTGGAAATCAACCGACCAGACTTCGGAACTTCGTATGTCTACATAACAAAAATACCCTTTCTAGGAGGAGGGGGGGGGTGGCGGAGGTGAACGCCCACCCAGGTGGATAACTATGAATGACTTCAGCTATATCGGTGTACGGTGTAGAAATATTGAAGAGGGGGTGTGTGTTGTTCTTAAAAGATCTCACTTCACACCTATCATGCCTCTTGGGGAGACTTGCCTGTGGGGTCGCCTGACTTAATTGCTCTCTCGCTTACTCCTGACCTTCCCTCTACTTGACGATTACATCATAACAACTGATTAAATTATTGCTGATTCGTTAGCAAGTTTCAAAGAACTAATAAGTATTAGGTTGGCTCACCACGTTTTTTGTCATACAAAATTTTATATGGAAAATGACAAATGTTGCCAATATGTTCTGCAATAATTGCCTTCTCTCTCTTTCTCGACTTGTGTCAATTTTTATATCATTGTAAAGGGAATTCGGTTAGACCCAAAAGTGAGCGAGAACAATTTTTTGCAAATTATCTCGGCTTTTGAATTACTGAAGAAGCTGTGAACTTGTGATGTATATAGCCAAAAATAGATGCGTCTCATGATGGCTTGAGATTGGTTCAAGCGATCAAAAGGAGGTAGTTCGGACCTTGTAAACCACCATCGCGGTGGTGGGTGTTCGTACGAAAGAAGTGGGTAGGTCCTGCAGGCGGGCCTCTTGGGGAGGACTGCCTGCAGGACCTACCCACTTCTTTCGTACGACCATAAACTGAGGGTGGTGGTTGACAAGGACAAGGAGACATTCTAACCTCGAATGACCCCTCAATCTTTGGCATGATTCTCAGTTAGTAAGTGCGTAAGCTCTCAGTTGGACAGAATAGGGCATTAGGTCCGATGCTTGTCTGTGAGGCTCGAAACTGAAGTCCTTGAGTCTCTTGAAGTATTATCATACGTAAGAGACACAGCCTTTCAGCCATATGCTGCCCATGCGGTTTCAGCTTTTTACTCAGAGGTATGAAAGAGAGGCTGTCGAAAATTCCATTTCGTCGACCTGACACTCCAGTTTGAGCACTTCAATATCAGTGGTAAGAGAAACTTTAAGAAAACTATCAATAAGAAGACTATCGTTCAGGGCAAAACGCAATAAAACTCATTGGAGAAACTTTACTTCTTCAGCGCGATATTTCGAGTGGGGAAAAACGCCATTACTTATGGGCCGACCCGATACAATGTGAAAAACCTGAATCACATAAAACAATCAAAGGTGAAAAGCATGCTAAAAGATTCAAAATGAAACACACGAATTGAGCTTAGATGGCAATGCTAGTAACAAATCTAGACCATTCATCATATTTTAGAGATCAGATCATTTGGGATAACCTCCGTGGTGGGAACAACAGATTTCGATACATGCCCTTTTTCCCCCATTTGAATTGTAGTAAGTCCATGATGTGCACTCTGCATCCCATTCGCTCGTAGTGCTTGAGTGTGTTCTTAACATTTTAAATTTATCAAAAGATCTTATTTTCCCATAACTGTTACTGTTTTCGGCGAGAAGAAGTTTAACCACGCGTAGCTCGCCAGGCTCTGACGTGGCACCCTGGTACGTTTTTGGAACAGTCCAAAACCGTTCACCCCCACGCCACGATGAGGCTGCGGATAGGATTTGTTGGAGAAGTTCTACAAGGAAGATCATACCCTTCTTCAAGTTCATCGTCGGTGATTTCAACGCTAAGATCGGATCAAGAAAAACACACACACTCGAGCTTGAACCTCGCCAATCGGCAACAATCGTGCCACCCCCGGAACTGGGAGTGGCACTGAGCAGCGGTGAAGCAGGCTTGTCCATGTAGCTTCACTCAGCTCGCCCCATGCCACTCCATGGTATAACGTCGGAGTTCAGACCGAACCCTACCCGGGCTCCCCCTACCACCCCACGGCCCCCCCCTGCTGCCCCCGCTGGCGCAACATCGCCCGCGAGTGTACCTATGACCAAGTGTCATAAGATGGGCGGACTCGGGGGTGGCCAGCGGGGTGGCGAAATGCTGTCAGAAAGCGGTGCGGAAGGGCAGGGCTCGTTCGTGCCTGGAAACGCGCCCGGATGCTCGGCCCGCTGCTTGTGTGTGGCCAGCTGGAGAAGTTGCTAGCGGCCAGGGCCAGCGAGGAAGATCGCCGACCGGGGGCGCCGGGGCTCTGTCGCGCGAAGGATTCCGCTATTTAAGCGAATGCAGCAGAGAGAGCCGCCAAAGGGGGCGGGGGGGGGGGGGGTGCCAAGAGCGGAAAGCCGCAAGTGCCGTCGGCATCTGACTGGATCGGACTGTCACGGATTCCGCGTGGCGGCTGGGCTCGGGGCTGGAGGATGTCGGCAGTGAAGGGTGCGGGGGGGACCGAGGAAGATCGAGCTCGAGGGGAATTGGAGACGGTAAGAGTGGCCTTGTGCACTTGTCACGCATGTTCACGACTGCGCCAAGAAGTCAGAGAGGTTCCAAGATTACCAAGAAGCGTCTATCTCTGGAAACTCTCGAGCTGATTCGCCAACGTGGAGCCGCACGAGCCGCAGGCAATTACCAGCTGACGTCTGAGCTTGCGAAGCTATGCAGAGAAGCGATAAAGGAAGACCTCAAGGAGAGAAGAGCAGCTGTACTGGTGGAAGCCGCAGAAGCGGGGAAGAGCATCCGCAATACGCGCCGCGACTTCGCCAACTGCAAGACCAGTATGACCGCCCTCGTCGACTCCGATGTGAACCAATCCACAAACCGCATCACCAAAGGCGCATAAGAGGACCAGTCCATCCCACGCACTTTACATCGGATCTCTTTGAGCAGCCACGTCCCATCCTGCACACAATAACTAGTCCGCTTGGAGCAAGAATGGATACGATCGTCTCCATGCAGTTCTACCATTATCGAAGTCCGGCACATGCTCTCACCGTCGTCCGGTGGAGGAACCTGTACGGCAGGACCCACCGTCCGGAGCAGGATCAGGATCACCGTGAACATTCCGAAAATCTTGTGATTCAAGACTATGAACAAGGTCTACAAGAATCGCACGGACTCAGTGGAAAACAAAGAAAGACTGTGTTGCTGGTGGCCGAAGGGAGACCTGTACGACCCCACTTTCAATTAAATCGCCCAAATCTGGCCTGCTGATCTTCAGTCTAGCAAACCGTTCGTTCCACACAGAGTCATCGTGAATAGATTGCAGAAACACTAACGAATACAAGCCACTCGCGAGCAAGCAGGGTTTCGAAGAGGATTCAACGACGATCCGGAATCACATCCACGACGGGTAATTACAAACGCTCATCCGAGAAGTATCTCGCGAGAGTATAAAATGCCGGCTATATCTCACGTTCCATTCTTATCTTAAGAAAGTCTCGACTGGGGAAGCATTCGGGCGTTCGGGAAGACGCTTGAGACAGAGCGATTAATCGAAGGCCGACTGGGCAACCAGGGTATTCCTACTCAGTACATTAGGATTCTTCGTGAGCTCTACAGCAACTTCACGACCAAGATCTCACCATTTTACGAGGAGATCATCATCGATGTGAAGAGAGGCGTCCGAGTACAACGAGCGACATCCAGCATCGTCGCCAAGCTACTTCCAGCGCGCCTCCTCTCGAAGAACATCGATGGCGTCAGCTTGGAATGGGAAGACATGGAATGGAGATCGATGTGCCGGCAACACAAGCCAGACAACTCCCGCTTTGCTGACGACATCCCGTATTTGATAACCTACATCGAGCAACCCGTGGAACGATGCTCGACTGATTTCGACTTCGCGTGTGGAACCAAGATCGGTCTACCGGCTGATATACTAACGAAGAAGATTTCATGGGAAAAACCGGATTGCTTCATGTTGCCAGCCCCATTCACGCTCAACGGAACGACCATCTCTGAATGCTCTAGCTATGTGTACCGGTCGTGAAATCAATATGATGAATGACTTAGCACCAGAGCTGAGCAGGAGGAAGCGAGCGCTTGGGGAGCCACAAACATTCGAGGGAGTAGCGAAGAAGACGAAGAACACCAAGCTCCGTGCCCACCTCTTCGATTCCGCGGTCCTTCCTGCCTTGACGTACGCCTCAGAGACTTGGACTCTACGAAAGCAGGATGAACATGCGGTTGGCGTTATTCAACGCGCCATTCGGAAAAGAAGGCGTATTCGGAGTAGCTACAGATGTGCAACGTGAGAAGGAATCCGGAGCATCCCGCACTCCACCGCGGGCGCGAACTGAGGGTATCGGATCGGGCGGCCGGGAGTGGACGATCGAAGATACGGAGGACGGGGGTGGTACAGCGCAAAGCCGGCTCCCGCCAGAAGCCCACGGACGAGCGAAATAGCAAATGCCGCCAGCATTTGCCACAAGCCTTTCGAAGATGCAGAGTGGCGGACACGTCATCGTTTCGAGGGCACCGCTGACCAGAGGCGATCACGAACTCGGATCCACGGATGTACAAGACGAACGCCTGGACGACCGCCCTTGCGAGGTCCAGTAGCAACTTTTTCGTGGAAGCTTGAAACGACCATATGTATGAAGTTCATCGTAGTTCCTCTCGGCAGAGAGCAGTCCATTGGGGTCGCCAACGTCTTGCACGTCGCAGAGGACGATGGAGACCTTACTCGGCGCCGCGTCGGCCTGCGTAGGAACTCGTGAAATGCATCGCGCGGAGCACCCAGTGATTACAGGTGATCCTTCCTTTCGCGAACATTTCGCTACGGGTTTACTTTTATTTTTGCCTTCCACTTTCCATGTTAGGTTTGGCTCAGTCGTGTCCTCCAACGAGAGGTCAGGAGTAAGCGAGAGAGCAAGTTGGGCAACCCCGCAGGCATTTCTCTCCCAAGAGGCATGATAGTGTGAAGTGGGATCTTTTAAGAAAGTCCTACACCCAGCGGAGACCTCCTGAGGCTTGCCTGTGGCATTACCTCACTTAATCGCTGCGCTGGCTCATATCTCACTGACTGTCCAACGAAACTCATCAAATGGAATTCATCCAGTAGTAGAAATGGATACATGAAAGTTTTAGTTGACGTTTTCCATCCATATGCCATTCTAAGACAGACGTTTTCAACACTGATTACACTGCTTCAGCCTTGAGCTCCGAAAATGTTGACTGGGTTCAAAATTACATTGGTTATTTCTGGGTATCGAACTAGTATTGTAGGTCCTGCTTAATTGTATACCACAACTGGCTCTTCATGTTCCAATGCCTTATCCTCAGTCTTCGTTTCCAACATTTCATATTCGGAGTCGGAACCTTTTATTCAAAAAACACAGAGTCTAGAAAGTTTCCCAAATCCAATCAGTAATGTGCGCTATAGAAAAGTCTGCTCAGATGCCAACCACCATCTCAGAAAATTTTGCGCATATAGGGAGCGCCATCTAGCATCTCATTGTTCCGATGCACCCTTCTGTCATGAATGTAAACTTATTCCAACACAGCAGCATGGCTTTCTCCCAGTGCAAGTACCTCGACCAACATTTTTGACACCACCACCAGCCCTCTGTTTGACTGGTTCAGTGCGACAAATCTAGGTAAATCTGTAGATGTGATTCACGTAGATTTATCCAAAGCATTCGATGATGTCAACCAGAATAAGCTGTTCTCAAAACTAGAAAAATTTGGTATAGGCGGTGATTTACTGAACTGGCTGAAGTCCTACTTACTTTATCGTCACTTGACTGTCAGAGTAGGCTTTAATTTCTCCAGTAGACATCTCTGCACCAGCGACGTGCCTCAGCGTGTAGTACTCTCCCCTCTTTTGTTCCCGCTCTACACGATGGAGTTGCTAAGTATTGTTGAACATTCACAAAATAGTAAGGTCCAGATTTATGCGGACGATGTGAAATTGTATGGTGTTTACGTCAATTCTAACCGTGACAAAGTTTCTTTTTCTCTCAAACTAGCTATTGAGATGCTTAACTCGATTTAGCTGTGAACTTAAATAAGTGCTACGCTTCATATGAACATGAAGCTCCTAGGATCTACGATGTAAATGGTATTACTTTGAGAAGTTGCAAATCTATCAGAGACCTTGGTGGTCTTATTGAATCATGCCTGACATTCTTATTACAGATATACTTGTACACGACTTGACAGAGTCAGAAACGAGGACGTCAGGGCGGTCACACAGACGCTCCGATCCAGCTGAAGGCACGAGAGCAGCGACTGCGATGGTATGGGCACGTGCTGAGAAGGCCTGAGGACCACCCAATAAGGAAGGCATTGGAATTCGAAGTAGAGGGCAAGCGGAATTCGAAGTAGAGCGCGACCACGAGGAGCCCCAAAGAAAAGATGGAGGGACGTCATCAAGAGGGACCTCACTGAAGTGAAAGCCACAGCAGAAGATGCAGTGGATCGGAACAAGTGGCGACGTCTAACAAGAACAGCGGACCCTGCGACGGCGCGGGACTAACGCTAGGGAGAAGAAGAAGAAGACTTGTACTCCCTTAGTTGACACGCCACTCATTGCACACCTTCCCCCTCAAGGAAATTAGGACAAATGCCAGTTTGTCACATATAGTGAGCACTAAACCCCAAAAAAGCGAAAGGAATGCCTTAATACACGTATTCCACCACCCTTCTGAAAAGTGCCTATCATTCTCTCCGAAACCGAGGAAGCAGTGTAAAGACTGGGCCAATTTGGAATGTTTGGCAACGTGCCAGAAGTTTCGCAGGTCTCGCAGCAAAGAAGGGTACGCCAGCTTCGAATATTCCCACCATACACATAGTGACTATCATCAATAATACCATTGACAATTGCTGACCAATAAATACAGCCGTGGGGCTACGGTAATCGGGCAAGGACGCAGAGTTTGTAGTTGAGTCCGACTACACCTTCCGCGAAGCGGTTTCGATAGGTATCGACGGTCGGTTCAGCGGACCCACCAGGCGAATTCGGCGCGTTCGATAAAAGTTAATATAACGATCCACAGGACCGGCATAATGGTAGCTCCGCCCGCTCGCCCGTTCCTCTGTTGGGCGGAGTCAGTGAAATCAATATGCGTCTTTTGCATTTCCGCCGAATTCGCCGCCATTTCGCCAGAGCGATTGGCATTCTCCTAAGTCGATATGTACTTATTTGTTTCTTTTCGCTATTTCGCCGATTCGTCACGATCTTTGACTGTGAGCAGTTTTACGCATTTTGTACAGAACTTCTTAGATAACAGCTTCAAAAGATTTTTTCGATTTCAGACGAACTAGTTATCCTCCACCAGTGGCAGTAAGATGCGTCGCTCAGTCAGATTGAAAGAAAAGATGGTAAGCTGTTCTCTGGTTCTCTTCGACGAGTAGCGCGTTCTAAAGGTCTTTGAACGAATTCATTTGTACTAGTATCAAATGATCCTTTGGAGAAGGATAGAAAGGGGTGGTGTCCTCATTTTGAAGTTAGAACATGAGATCGCATGTGATTTTCGAAATGCCTGTTGGAACTTTTTTTAAAGGGGTAATATAAGGCTCTTTTGGGGGCACTTTGAGATTTGCATATCCAGTTCTTCAGGCCATGTCTTCGTTCCCGAATGGTCTGTTCGTAAGAAATGACGGTCATTGAAAGAGGGATCTTTCAGAATTTCTCGTGGGTTTGGCGATGCGCGCACATGGCCATAGCAATATTGCATTGCTGTTCAAAAACGGAATTAACAGTCTGTATCCCTACGATAGGAAGGTCGTGGCTGCGTCCTTCTCTTGAACGTGGCGTTTGGTGAGATATTTTCGTTCGGGACAGCTCTACATCTTTGTCCATTACAAGACAGTGGCAGGTGTCTTAAGTATGAAAAACGCACATTATGGTAGGTTCTTATGAAGTACGCAGCCACGCACCCTGTTTGCGGTAATGGAGTGTGTAGCAGCTCGTGCTAAAAGGGTGACGGTGAGTTTTTTTCGGATGATGATGGCCACGGCCAGGCATTTTCTCAGTCGGAATGATGCTCGGCTTCTCGGGGAGGTGGGAGGGGGCTGGCTGCGCACTTCATTTACAAGTGAAGACGGCTGTACTTTGCGTGAGACATTATCGTTCCGAACATGCTGAACAATGGTATCATGCTCTTTTTTTAGTACAAGGCAGAATAAAAGTTGTCTCAAATGGAAATATTCCATCAGAAACCTATCTACAGTTTATATCACCGCGACTGTCGGGTCGCAATCAGCGGTTCCCACCTGCGGCCTTCCCACCAGTGGCTGATTCCTTCCTACATCGATCATTGCTCGATCACCATTGGTAGAGCAAGGCGGCCGGACGCGAGCTCGTGCCGCGCTGCGCTCGCCGCCCCCGACAAATTGCAATGTTATGAACTATACGTCACGTCCACTTGAATTACAAGGCGACGCCCACCGCATCTCCAGGATATCGGGAATATTATACGCATTTCGGTACGTAGAATCCATCATGGAAGTCCATTTCACTTCACGAGGAACGGCTAAAACATTGGACCATTGTTTCAACTTCTTTCACAGTGGAGCAGAGCCAGAGCTCACCGTCGCCCAATACGACGGGGTTTGCATTCTGTCACTAGGTGAAAGGTCTTAGTTTACTATTGTTGTTATTATTTTTTCTTTTTTTTCCAAAAAAATCTCGATTCTCCCTGTTCGCGCCATGTACCCACCAGTTACCAGCGCCGAAAATCTTCTACTTCTGGTAGTTGACAATAGGTGTCTGTCATCCCCCTCCCCTCAACCCGGCCCAATAGACGGCGAATTTTCGAATTTTTGGCAGATTTGGTGAGATGGTCGGGCGGGTCAGTTGTGGAGGGGAAAGCGTACCAAGCAAAAAATCTGGGCGGGAGGAGAAGGTGTACCGCTTGTGTCCCACAGGATGATGGTGTACCCCTACGTAAGAGCTGGGAGTAGCGATTGAGAAACTTGTCCAGATGTGTTTTTCTAAATAGCCCTAGCGCTGCACGAAAAATTGGTTTGGGTTGAATTTTATGAACACTGATTGTCATTGACAGCTTACTGCAGTACCATCTGGCGCAGGGTCACCAAACTAGTCATTTGTGGCAGACGTTTTTTGAATGCAGCCGACCTCAGCGGTGGAATGACGCAGCGCTATTCCATTGCTTATCGATCCGCATGCCAGTGTGTGGCGTGTCGGCTGTAGCGCGAGGCGCTCGTTCTCCTTCGGGGGTGAGGTTTTTACGAATTGTTTTGTTTCCTTTTATATTCTTCTTTTTTGTCCAGACTGTCAAGGTCAATATTTCAGAATATGATCAGCGAAGTGGCATACATTGAACTGATGAAAAATTGCTCAAAATGGAACGAAAGAGCCAGCAACGAACGCAGAGCCAGGTGAGTAGTCCAATCGATATATGCAGTGAGGCGCTAGTCCAATAAGCAGAGTATTTTGGTAATGTCCTGTAAGCACCTCGTGGAATTCAACAACTGTGACGAGATGCAAAAACCCTTTTCTGCCTGGAAGGATTGTTTTCGCTACCCCGAATCTCTTCCTCATTCTAGGCTGCGGCCAAGGTCCTCGTCTCCCTGGCTCAGTTTTTCGTTAGAGGACAGTGAATGGTCTCTGGCGTAGAGGGCGGGGGAGGGGGTGGGGGGAATCGAAGAAGTGGAGTAAAGATGGAGCTCGCAAAATGTTGAACTATAATAATTGTTGAAGGTTCGAAAGTTCTTCCCAAAAAGTTGGCTGGAAGAGGCATAAAGTGGCCTCTTGGTTTGCGAACTAGGTTGTGTCAGTAAGGTGGGAGTTGGAGTCCTGCCTGGACACAAGCCTTTGCCCCACTGCAAAGCATTCTTGTGAAGAATTTGGATGAACAGCTGTTGCCGTAAAGCACTGAAATGGCCCGATATGTTGGACTAGCTCCCTAGTTGTGGTTCATGCTAACGACAGTCAGAGAGGAACCTTTGGATGTTCTAAAAGGCACGATAATCTGCAACTCGGTTTAGAATGGTAGCAGGGGTGCTATGTAGTGGGAAAATGGCGAAAAAGCGAAGTGAAACGGTCAAAAACCTGCAAAAAAGCCTTTGTTCTACACGACTCAGAAAGCAGTTTCGGACGAGTTTCCCGTTGGCATCGTGCCAATATCCGCGACGGTAAATGCGGTTACTTGTGCATATTCAATCTCCATGAAGGATCGCAGCCGCTTTATATCGGTCCATTCGCTCCGTACTGTACGCAAATGAAGCGATACGAGCAGTAAAATCGGTCGGGCTTTTATGGACAGGCGGGCGCGGCAGTGTTCGGTTCGGTACGTTGCAGCTTGGTAGAGCACTGTAAGGGTTCATTCCTTAGGGAAAGTGCTACGTGCCTTAAGAGTGCCGAATTCTGTCCTTGGTCTACGGAAACTAAGCCCAGTCCCATGGGACGAATTTCTGTTTCTTTCTGAGCTCTCACGTCTGCTTGCACGTTCTCTTACCGCTTTGACCTTTCACATTCCAACTTTTCACGCATAACAAGTGTTGTATTCACCATTCACGGCGGTTCTCTTCCTTGAAAAATGATGTGGCTCGCGATATGTTTTTTGTACCTCTCGATGCTCGACGGCCGCAGTTCTTTATTTCTCTGCCGTCTGGCCTTTCGCAGCAGGACCTCCACCAGAACTTTTAGTCGTCACGTAACCGTATCCAGGAGCTAGCGTCAGTTTATCTGACAGTTTGTGGGTCTCTGGATGGCTAAGAAGCGAGGGAAGCTTTTGGATCACTCCTCAAAGTCTTATAATGCGGAATTCATAATATCAGAAATCACTAAACATTGGTTTTCAGTTCCAGGTGCCACGAAAGATTGAAGGGGTTCGGGCAAGTTGTCAGTTGTCGAAGAAGTACTAGACTGGTATACAGTTTGTGTGTGAACCTGAAGTCAGAGTTCAATCCAAGGGCGCTGAAGGGCTGTTATAACACACGTCCTGAAAGTTACCGGTTGATGACTCTAACTTTCGTTCTCTTTCAGGATGCGTTATCCATTTTTCGATCAACAAACGGGTACAGCTCATCGTTTCAATCCGGTCTTCTATCGCTCTCCTTCTCAACGTGCTAGTTCTACTGATCCGAATATCGTTGTACAGTACACAACCCAGCGATGGCGTCGTCGACAGTCTGCCAATTCATCCGATGCCATTGAAATGAAGATGTTCCTTCGTGATAATCCAGCACTTGATGCAGCTCTGAATACAACAACGTCAACAACTCAATCTGGTGAGCTCAAAATAATATCTGTTCGATTCCTAGTAAACGCCTCTGAAGAAAACACTCAAAGTATCCATTGCTGTAGTTAGAGAAGGCAACGATTTGTATTAGCTGTCATATCGGTTGGTAATTTCAAGAGGGGCAAGACTATCGTGTTTTTTTCGCCGTCGCGTGCGACGTGTCGTGCGGCGATGCGCGGCAACTTTTCAATGTGCATCACTTTGTCGCTTGTAATAGGGAAGTTCATATGCAATCAAGCGGGTAAAACGGGCGATATCGATCTTCCCGTCCGTACAATCGTAAACTTCGTACAGCCAGACAAGACAACTCGTCTATCGACACGGCATCGCTTGCGACGTCCCCCAGCGCGGCATATTGCGATTGCCTTGTCACGAACCCCTCCGGGTCGCTAACCTCCTTGTTCCGCTCTCGCTACTCGTCTTCAACATGTGCTTTTCCTCTGCATGCAACTCTACCACCTTACCTCCTTAGAACCTGCGAGTGGAGGCCTTATATGGTCTTATACGGTACCACTCTGAGTTCGCAACAGCTGGCGAGAAAGGCTGTCCTGCTACGCTCCAGTCCACGCTCTCTGTTCGTGAGGATTACGACTGTGCGTGACAAGACAATCGTATCATGCCGTGCTGGGGCGTGGCGAGCGACGACGCGCTCGCGAGGGACGAGTTGTCCTATCTATCCGTTTGAGTTGGATGTTGAAGAAATTGGAAAGATTGATGAGTTCCTTCATGAAACTATGTGCGATGGAGCAATGCACTGCGTTTCGTGAGTCCAGTCGGCAAATTGATGTGCATCGATTAATCGCCGCGCATTGCCGCATAACGCGCCGCGCGCGAGACAGCACTGCAGATCAGCTGAAAAACGGCATTTTTTTCATTATCTGCTCACAATGCCCAATTTTGTTTCGGTGCATTGTTCCGCTGCGACAGCTGCATTTATTGTTGTTCTTTTTATTGGGCCAGCACTTGTTAAAAAAACCGCTTCCAGAGTCACTTGATACTGGATTTGATTATGGACAAGGAAAAGGGACGCCGAAGGGCCTTTTTGTAAGTTTTCTACATCGTTTTACTTTTGTGCTCCTGTCAGTACCATGATTCTTGTTCAGGATTACACAGAGGAAGGAGATGATGATGCATCAAATGATGACGGCGGTAGTGATGAAGACGATTGGGGGTCAAAGCGAAAAAGTCGCAAAGCTCAAGGCAGTTCATCTGGTACAGGAAGCAGTTCGAAAAACAAGAAGAAGGCGAGTGACTCCTCGAGAGGAGGGCGAAGTAGCGCCGCGGCAGCGAGTGCGGCGCAGGACGCGGCGGATGAAACAATGAATTTCCATTGCAAAAGTGAGTGACGAGCCCAAGCGCCCGTCTGCGCCCGGCAATCCGCGTTGAAGCGCCGCGTCCCGCCCCATTGGCGTCCCACGGCTCGCTGCACGGTTGCCGGTCGCGACTGGCTGCTTCTGATATTAATCACACTGTTGGCTATCATTTATCATACGTTTTCTTCAGTGTGCTCAGCGGCCTACAAGAGTCTCGCGGGCTTAGCCTATCACAAAGCTTTTCAACACCACATGCCTCTACCTAATGGTGTGAACGTAGGTAAGACTTGTCAGCCGTTTAAATACTTGTTATTTGGCTGGCTGTGTCTAATGCTTTGTTTATTTCGCCCATCCGGCTTGGTGAGGACATTTTGCCTGTTCCCACCGATCACTGCCGATGGCTTCTGTGGAGACGTGTAAATTCTTCTAAAGCTGTGCTCAAGCAGAAGCATCGCTTACACTTGATAGTTGTTTACCGGCTCAACTAGGTGAAAAGTGTACAGGAAAATGTAAAAGGGATTATAAAAGTGCAAAATGTCCCTCCCAAGCCGAACAGCGCCTGGCTTACATTTATTCCCCATGTGATTTCGATATTTCAGAAATCTCTTCTCACCTGGAAACATCGTCGATCTGTGATTTGTGTCTTGGCAGTAAACACATGAACAAGAAGACGAAGAAAGCTGAGGAGCTTGTTGTGTGTCATGACTGCGGGAGATCTGGTGTGTTTCTCACTTCGTTTGTGTAGTATTTATACAGAGGCGATTCCTCCCTGAGCTAACGAGGTCACACCGCTAACGTCGCGCGCGGCGGGTCGCCTGGTGTTGTCATTGTTGCACTACAGTATCCACACAAGTGGTCGCGGAGCGAGAGATTGCACTTATTTATGGCGTGTTACGGAGTAGCAAGGGGATGGCTTACTTCAATTCTCCAAATGAGCCAATAACAAAACTCGTCGCACAGGCTGCGCCCCTCAGCCACGGACCCATGATAGATTTGCTACATACCCAGAAGTCCGTGAAACGTCTTTACCCAACGGTCAGTCTTCAACCATGAGTTTCAAAGAGAAAATGGTCGTCACTTCAAAAGTTACTGATTCTGTATCCTTCTTGGTGCAAGATGGTCTTGGTGCTGTGTTGCACGGTATGACTGTTGCGTTGACATAATCGTCTCGACGGTGTAAAAAAGGCTAAAGTTCTCGTCACTAGCAAGTGCTTTTTTTGGGATGCTCCACGGATGCTCCCTCCATTCAGAATCTTACTTACTCTTGTATGTCCTCAGGTCCACGTAGTGGTTTGCAAAAGATTTTGATTCTCTCAGACGACACTATTTTGGTTTAGCCGTCCTCGACAGAGGACCTGGCTGGAACCTTTGCGAGTAAACGACCCTCGGATCGCGCGGGCGTGATCCTTTTACGATTCCACAGCTCTGTTCCTGGTTAACGAAAAGGTAAAAATCAAGACAATCGCAATTGCGCTTGTTCGCGCGGGAAGCCCGCCAGCACGGCTAGTTGCGATTGTCTTGTCACATACCAGCGGGAAATGAATGAATGAAAAAGGTCTGGTACTTTGAGCGATGTCTCTCAGCAGCGTCACACACTCCCTTTCTGTTGAAGTACATCTTACAAATATTTTATATGTACACCGAGACTTATCTTTTGTGCCCCAGATTGTATGCTGCCTCTGCCATGGCCTTTACTCGTCCCTTATGAAGTTGGGTTTTCCTTGGTTCGAAAATAAACCAGTAAAGTGGAAAGTATTAGCCCCTTGCCCAATGTTTCCTGAGTTGGTTTTCTGTAGGGGAGGAAGGGGGTCCATTTTGTTTTACTCAATATGGTTACATTTGAAAGAGGATTTATGAAGATACGGTGAAACTTTCTTGTTTTCTGCGGATTTTGATACCTAGTATCATTTGATGTCCAGTGCTTTATCTTAGGAAAATAATACTGTTAAAACAGTATCTAAAGAGTATTTCGTGGTTTTAATGTCAGTATGTTGTGCGTCCGCCAATCATTTCCTTGTCATAAGTGTCGTATTTCAGCTCATCCTACCTGCCTTAATTTCAACGACAATGTTCCTGTCATCATTAAACGCTATGGATGGCAGTGTATAGAATGCAAGAGCTGCACCATTTGTGGAACTTCGGAGAACGACGTTAGTTCCAGCTAATGTTTGACTTCGATACTAACAATTTTCAGAGAATTCACATTGTTCGTTTTTATTCCCAGAGGGTTCTGCTTGTAGCTGTGCAGAGAGTACTACAGAAGGGGCCCGTTCAAGTCCCATAAAGTCAAGGCAGCGTTCAGACCTCGCGATGACGCTCGTCAGTGCGTTACGAGGCCATTGCAATAGTGGTACAGTGTTACATACGGAAACACAGCCATAGACGGGTAGCGGTTGGCAACGGTCGCTAGATTTCCGAAAGAGTACAGGAGGGAAGGCGTTGCCTAACCCTTTAGTCTGACACCCTCCTATTCTTTCATATTCTCCCAAAACACCAGCCGCAAGCGCCGATCGAAGCCATGCTATACGATAAGGCAACACCCACACTTTTAAAAATCTAGTCTGATTTCCAAAGAGCGATGCCATAAACGGGAAACAATGCCGGATATCATGTTATTGATTTTTTGCGGATTTTTACGTTAAAAACATAGGTTGAAAGTTGATTTAAGGACAAGCTGCTGTTCTGTGATGATTGCGACCGTGGCTACCATACGTACTGTTTCAATCCGGCTATGAAGAGTTTGCCGGAGAACGAGTATTCGTGCGAGCTATGCATCAGAACATTCGGTGATCAGGCCAGTGCTGCACCGAAAACTACCACGAAAGAAAAAGATTAGTCAAGTGTATGACTAGGCAAT
>MU958935.1:5446-19029 GCA_036418165.1 Cooperia oncophora | reverse complement strand
AACGAGACCCTAGCATGCAAGCCAAGTCTCTATACTGCCGATTTGCACCATTTTGAAAAGTGGGCGGGGCTTCTTCAAAGTGGGCGGAGCCTCTCACAGTGGGCGGGGCTTCACGCAGCAGCCCTAAAATGCAAAAATTTTGAAAAATATCGAAAGTCCGCGAAAAGCAAGTGGGCGTGGTCAGCCTAGATTGCCAAACCCTTTAGAGAATGGGCGGAGTCGGCCATGTGTCAATGCCCGGTCGTTTCCAGTCAAAGTGTTTGTGGGAAACAGCAGAAGTTATGAAACAAGATTTGAGAATCTATGTCCGCGCTGACAAGTGGGCCGTCGGGGCGGGGCTCGCAGTGATGTCTGGCGTGATCTGGTTGATGAGTTGCCCGCCCTAATAAGTGTGGTTAATTTGATGTGAAAAGTGAGGGTGAATTTGGTTTGAAAAAGGGTGAATTTAAAGTGAAAATGGTATATATCTTGCTCTTTGCATTAGATCTCAACCAAGCATACCATTCTTTTTGCACGAACAAACTGCCACCCTATTTTCTCTTGAGGACTCTTGTTCCTGACCACAGAAAAAAAAACAAAATGGTTCTTGAAAACAGGAGGTGGAACTGGCGGCCTGTGAAAAAAAAGCGAAAACTTATCGGAAACACCTTGAATAAAACCTCTTTGATTCTCTTCAATTGATTTTGTGAGAGCACATGGGTAAAGGAGTATTTTCCGGATAATTTTCTTGCTTGTTTATATCACAGAAATATCAGCTCCCCTTCCTCTGCCACGTTCTTTTTACAATGGGATCTTTATCACTTTTTATCTTACCTTTTTCTTTTGAAGCTGGTCACGACCGTGAAGGGTGCGGCAGCGCAGTCTCCAAGAGGAGGGCATCTATCGCTAACAAGTTCCTAGCCTTCCTGCACTGCCTTCCTGCACTGTTTTACGAGGCGAGAGCGGCACACACTTGTTTTCTAGATCTGCGCACCTCTTCTTTACTGCGGATGATGAAGCGTGTCGGGGGGGGGGGGGAGGGTGGTGTAGCGCGGCGCTCACAGCGAACCTTGAGTTGCATCTGGAGTCGGATAGAAAAGGGACCCTTTTATAAATAATGGTGAATTTTGCTTGGTTCTTCTTTCGTTCCGTGTGATAAAGATGAACTACAAATCAGTTTGGGTGGCACATTTTGGTCTGAAATTTCAAGTTCTTCAACATGACACAGTATGCGGCGCGCTGCTGAAAAGGCACCATTTACTCATTATGTTCAACCCAGTTCTCCCATTTCACCCTGAATAAAAATTCTTTCAGTATGCCAACACAACCGTGGTTATATCTGGTACTAATCCGCAATCAATACCAAGCCTTCGATATTTTCAGTGAGTTCCAACAACTCTTCGTCAATATTACGTTTCTTGTCTTCAAATATTAGGAGTTTCAGTGAAGACGTTCTGATGTTGTCGACAGGATTCACCGAAATCGGCGCACTTAATTGGTACCTAGGTATATGTGTGTTACTGTCATGGGTGGCTGTCTTTCTCTGCCTTTTTCAAGGCGTGAAATCAAGTGGAAAGGTAAGCGGAACAGTAATACCGGCTTGACTGTAGTTCAGGGGGGAGGCACACGGCAGCGCGCGACTGGACCCTGTCACAGAGGCAGTAATCCCTTCCCCACGGCAAGCTCTGTCTTACCATTAGAGAAGCGTCCAGAGTCCGCGCCAGCGCATGCTGTCAACTACGGTGGCGCCAGTTAGACGTGCCATATTGTCTGTTCCACTTTTGTTACATTTCCTAGGAAATTTAATATACAAATCTTATTTATTTAGGTTGTTTATGTTGTGGTAGTGTTGCCATTCATAATAATGATAGTTCTACTTGCTCGATTACTAACGCTTGAAGGATCATTTCCTGCTCTCATACACTTTCTTCGTCCGAACTTGCAGGCACTGAAGAATCTTACGGTAGAGCACTTGCTAAAGCCTTACCGTTTCTCTCCTTAAAGCTGAACACATGAAGTTTTAGGTGTGGGGCGAAGCAGCAGTGCACGCGTTTTATTCAGTTGCTTGTTGTACAGGTGGCTTGTACACGACTTCAAGTTATAACCGATTTCACAATAATTTGTTCAAGTTAGTTGTTTTCACCTTTATGTTTTTGTTGGGAAGCGTTCACATATCGCGAAAGTCCGCGATTCGAGAAAATTGGTGACAAAGAATTGTCCCCCCCCCTCCCCTTCATGCGGTATAAAAGGCACCTCCTTCATGATCCGTGCAAATTGTAGGGCGTGTGATAGGGTGTGGATTGGAACTCTGCGAGGGTAGCCTTGCTCACCAGTTGTAGCGGGCTCAGGATGGCATCATTGGGGAAAAAAGCTATTGTGGTTGCGCTCCAATCCACACCGCCCGCGTCACACGCCCTCTCGTTTGCAGGGATCACAACTGTAAGCAAATGCACCTTTCCTACCGCAAAAAAGGCAAATGAAATTTGATTGACTTTCGTCCCTACCTCTTCCGTAGAGTTCGCGACAGAGTCAATCGCGCCTTTCCAACCCCTCTGTCAATAATACTCTCGATTACGGATTCTTCAGTATCAAAGTTTCCTCAATTGTGCTTTCCTTTATACTCGTCCTCCCGAACTGCCAATTCTTATGAATCGCGGCTTCTTCACATTAGTAATTTTTATCGCAGCTTCACTTTACACACGGACAGGACCCTCTAAAATGCCGCGCCGTCGCGCGCGTGCGCATCATTTCACGTCTTATTTCGGCCTGATCAGTTTGTCGATTGGAGTTTGTCGAGCTAAAACTCGTATGAGTTCAAGCGGAAACACGACTCCATGACGAGCGATATCGAATTTTCTCGTTCCTTAAACACTCATTCTTTAATGGCAGCGCACAGGTAAACGTTTCGTCTTTCTGGCGCGGCGTCGTTCGTCACGTCCAGCAGTGCGGCATATGTGAGCGCATATCCGCCTAAACCGCTACAGAAGTTTGGAAACACAGACGATTTCCAGAGTTTCCTAGTCATATTTATCATGCCCAACCTGTCATTTACCCTTTGTCTTGTTTTCTTCTTCTCTCTTCCTTTCCTTCTTTTCTAACTAGTTTTGCCCAATTGATAATATTTTACCATAAGCAATTTTGCTTTCAGAGATCTTTTGGCGTGATGCTATACCATGACGCTTTCATAACGTCAATGATTTGTTGTGTGCTGACGTTCTCTGCAATCGGGTTTACTTGTTTCGAGTTCTCTATTTCATTAGAAAAGTTCCATATACGAGGTGGGCTTTTCTCGCTCCTTTGCGATCCATTCTATTTCTTTTTCTGAATAAGTGAAAACGATCTAGAACCAGGCCAAACCATTTCACAGATCGTTGGCCCTTCTGTCGTGGTCGTTGACCTGTGCACGAGTTAAGCACCTGGATATTAAGGGCACGATCGTTTATTGAATTACGTGTTGACAATAGCTTGCGAATTCGTGACCGAATTTCCTTTGGACATGTATTCTGGGGGGGAGCTTTCCTTTTGTAAAGCGTCATTAATTGCAGCCGCTATTGACTGACCTGAGGTTGCTCAGATTTCAGTTGCGAAAGATTAGGGGATTCAGTGGCAACGTGCCCCTTACACTGAGCGTGATTGACGGGCCAAATCCAGTACCGGCTCACGCTCAGGTAAACCCAGTCTTTCATCCCTCCGGGCCCATAAATTGATACCAAATTCGTTTGCTGAGGAGAAAGGCGCTGAGTAGAACACGCCCTGCAAATTATTGTGTAGGGCCAATCACATTTTCAAATCAGGCGACAAATCCCTGCCCTTTGAAAAGACTCTTAATAGCGCATTCCACTGGTCGAGACTGTCCCTTCTCTGCATCTCGCCACCTTCCCCATTCTCTTACCTATGCACTCTTTCTTATTCCCCCAACTTTCTTACCTGCCATTGGCGGAGACAGTGCGGCAGAGAGAAAAAGGAAGGCGAGGGGGGACGGGGGGCGCTGTTGGCGTGACGTACGACCCCCCCCCCTCCGCCTCTAGAAGGTGCCTTTGCATACGACCTTGTTCCCTATACTTTACCTCTTCTGCATCGAGCCTTGTCCTGAAGGCAGGATATAGCACATGCAAACACGCGAAAAGACCTGATGAAAAATTCCAACAAAGCGAGAAAAATTTCTCCCCCAATACTGCAAAGGCCAAATTGACCGCTCCCTCAACAACAACAGCGACCAGACTACACCCCTCCCCTCATACAGCGTCCGTGAAACCCAGGAAAAGTCACACTATAAAAAGCTTCCGCGCAACAATTCTACGGACTCCCCTCCCCACGCGAACGAATACCCCCCCCCCGTATCACTTATCATTTTTATCGAGATTCTTTGGGATTGTAGCAAGGGAAGGGGTTCGTTAGGGAATCCCAACAATGATAGTTCTGCGGAGAGGTGGGAGGAGTGGAGCTTTCAACTCAATTAATCGGAAAAAAACCGAAGACATTGGCACAAAGGGAAAGCTACGACCCCTTCCTCCCTCCAACGACCTCAATGCGGACCCCCTCCCCCCACCCCTCCCTGACCTCTAGAAGTCCTTGGCGTTACCGACGGACTCTAGATTATAATGACATTGAGATGGAAGCGGCGAATGCCCTGCTCCCCAGAGACAGCCATTCTTCGAGGTCCAGGTTAGAGAATGGGTTCAAAAAAACTCTTTGACATGGTTCCGCGTTATCTACTTATAAGTTCATTTTCTTTATTAACCACCGAATTTCTTATCAAAATAATTCAGATGGAGCGCACCTTGTTTTCGTGTTCTTGGCAGAGGCATTAGCAGGCGTTCCAGTGGCACCCCTATACACCTGGTCTCTTCTCTTCTGATGGTTGCGTGCTGATCATACATTCAACACAGCTGCTTCGCTA
This sequence comes from Cooperia oncophora, assembly GCA_036418165.1. Lineage (NCBI taxonomy): Eukaryota > Metazoa > Nematoda > Chromadorea > Rhabditida > Trichostrongylidae > Cooperia > Cooperia oncophora. The sequence goes on along the minus strand of MU958935.1, from coordinate 14,150 downwards.
GTTAGGATTTTTGTTGCTCGTCACGTTTTCCTTTTTCTTTGCCTGAAGGATACCATCTCGGAGACTATACTCATCCTGTAGCAGTCTTTTACTTTGTTGGTAGAAATCGCTTCCATCGATGATAGCTACGGAAAAAAAACTTATTGGAAATTAGTTAACCGATAGCCGACAGTTGAACTGCGGCTGGATCAAGGTATCAAACAATGGAATGAGGCGCATATATAGACTTGATAAGATTGGACGCGAGCGGCGGGCAATTTGACTATTTTCGCTTTGAAAGTTTCTGTAGACCTCTGTTCAACTGCCTTGCTCTAAAAATGCCGGTCAACTTTTGTACAATGAACCACGACTATGAAAGTCCAGCAATTGAAAAACTTGCTTCCCCCCCCCCCCCCTCCTTCAATGGCGGAACTGCTGTCCATGAGAGGTATTTTGTGTAATCTTTTAGAGTGTTCCCATTTCAACGATTGTTTTACCAGTTGTTTCACCATTGGTGTTTTCCTTTTTACAACGTTTCCTCAGGGAGTGTGCCAGGACTACCACCCAGGGCGGCCATCGTTGTGATCATCACAACAGGGCGGGGGCGTCGTACTTGACTGACCTCGAGGGGGGGAGGTCGTCGTAAGCGCGGGGACCTTTCTGAAGTGCAGCGATACCCAGCTGTCGTTCAGCTTCAATGATGAAGAGACTTATCCATGTGAAGGACCTCTGAAGAGACCCACACAAGACAGAAGCAAACCTACCAGCGCAGAAAGTGGGGAACGGGCGATGACAGGAAATACGATGGCCTCCCACAACGACGTCATGGATCAATTATAAAAAAAGAACAAATGCGATAAAAGTCTCAACGCCGTTGATCAAAACCCCTTTGTGGGATGCGGCACGCATTCTACTTCCATTCAGAATCGCAGTGGCTTATTGAATGCGATGTGGCCTATACAATGACTTGCGGTGGCCAGCCGATGTACAAGTCAGTGTTTTATCCTCCCAGGCGAATCTGGTACCATCTTAACGTCCCCGAAGGGTAGAAGGCTTGGTTGGCCTAAGCGAGAGTCGAGTCGAGATTTGAACCCGGCATCGCGCCGAGTTGGGTATAAGCCGCCACTTAGTCATTACCCCACCTCCGCTCCAATGATATCTCGCCACTGAACTAATAAACAGATGATACAACTTCTTTTCTGTTCCGCAGAAGCACATCTACTTTGCACGGAGGAGCCCTTTCTGAGAAGTTGCAACCTTTCAATACTAGCTCTGCGTTTTGAAAAGCGCATATGCCATGACGCATTGCAGAGGCCATGCCCCAACTGGCGCCCAATGCAACTATTTTCCTGATAGCCTCGGGCAAAACATGCGATTTTAAAAGCCTCACCCCAAAGTCCTTTAGCCAAGAGCGCCTTTATGGCGTACGGGGCGATGATTGTTCGGTATCGTGGTGGCAGTGATCACGGGCTGACGATCACAGGGTGATCACAACGGGGAAATTTTTTTCGAATAGCAGGCCTAGGGATAAAATGAAAGTTTCTGCTGGAAAAGTAGAAAGCTTCATGCTTCCGGCCCTGTTGTTCTTTTACGAATTGCTCTGTATGAAGTGGCTATGTTAATGGCTGTTCAAAGACCATCAAGCAGACATTGCGGATGACCCTACGACCACGGAAGGATCACAACCGGAGAAAAATTTCTAGAAAAGGAATGTTTTTAAAATCGCTTAAACAAGGGCCAACCTAGTGCTCCATTCTTGCTTTCTCCTCTTTGAAAGCTTTACCCTCAAATAAGTTATGGGCGTGTGAGTGGTACTTTTTAAGTGCTTGGCTCGAAACTGACTTCCAGGCCGCGCTCCAATATGTTTGTACTAGCGCGCTCACATTCAGAGGTGAGCAAGGCGCGCTAGTACAAACGATATTTGGAGCGCCGCCTATTTTACGGCCCAGACAGTACAAGTTTTCGAGCCAAGCATTTGACAAATGTACCATCGCACGCCATAACTCTATTGACGGGTAGAGCTTTTGGGACGGTATGAGGAGCACTAGGTGTGGCACTTTTACTGACGCTGAGCAGCGATTTTTAAAAACGTTGCTTTTTCTTCTTTCGTATTAGGTAGAAAATTCTCCGTTCGTAGATTCTCTGGACGACTTAGCGGCCCCGCCTAAAACTTGTCCGGCATTTTTTCCGGTAGGTTTAAGCGACAGTCGAAATCAGACCGGTTTTTTACCGACTTTTTTAACAAGTGAGATTAAGCTGAAAATTAGCTTGCGCGGTGTATTTCGACCCTCCAGATACGGAATATCACATCCGCTTTCGGCCAAAAATCGGCCTGGAGCGCCGGCGCCAAAGCACCTATGTTCAGTTTGCAATGCACAGGGGAGGGGTCGTCATCAGTCCCTTGTTTGGCAGGCGGGGCGGCCAGAGTCATTTTTCAGGAAATGATCACAACGCAATGGCGTGACCTGCCTACACCTAAACATTATGATTCATTTCCGTTGTGACTTGGAAAGCTCAAAATGGCTTTGAATTTAGGTGGAAACGGTCGTCACATCTCTGTGCGATGAATTTCCAGAGCGTCTACGACGTAATAGACGCCATGTCCTGACGACGGTCTGCGCGGTTTTCATGGTGCTTAGCATACCGTTTTGTTTGTCGGTAAGTATTAGTTCCATGTTATAAGTAGCTTGTTTTTTATTGGCACCCAGTTTGGCTTGGAGGGGTACATTTGCTAGTCCCTTCGGTTGTTCATCTTGGTCTCATTCTGGGGAGACATGTAAGCCGCTGTCAAACTGTAGATTTTTTCGAACATTTTCGTAAAGGGGCAGGTCTTCACAATGTGGACTCTCTGAGCTTAGCTGTTTGGTACACCCACCAAGCCGAATCGCACCGAATCATTGGTTAATTTGTGTGTAGTGCTTACCGATCCAATCTATTATTTTTTGCTAACGCATTATTTTCTTGAACTTTTGTTATAGACACATCCCGATATTGCAAGTGTTTGTGATGAGATTCGGTCTTAACTGACTTTCTATTAACGGCAGTTGGCACAATGACTTGGTGCTCGGCCTAAAATGCTAGTAGGGCGCTATATAGCGAGGAAATGGCGAAAGAACGGAGCGAAACGGTCAAAATACTGCGAAGGAAAAGCCTCCGTTCTCAGTGACTTGTAAATCGATTCGCACGAGTTTCTCGTGGGCATCTTATCAATCACCGCTACCGAAGATACGGCTGAATTTATGTACCCATGTATGCATGCAGTATCACGCTCATACCAATACGCCTTCCAATACCATATTCCCTCCGCTTCATAACTTTGGCTTAACAGGATAAGATGAATTAGAACGTCAGGAACGGTCGTCGATTTGTGGAGCGGGGGTGGCGGGCGTTTGGGTCGGAAATGTTGTGGGTTGATAGGGGCCCTTATAAGGGCACCTCCTTGGAAAAGGCATTATGCAGCGCCTGCTCAGGGTCGCGGAATTCCGTCCTGCCAGGCGTATTAATCCTGCTCGTCTTGGGGGATTTGTCATGCCAACTGCCTACAAAAAATGAAGCAGTGGAGCTCACCGAAGGCCACTGTTACCAAGCACTGGATGACCTACGCTTAATAGAGACGCACAAAGGCGGGGTTTAGTGCACGGGCGAGGGACCAGATAACCCAGTGTTAGAAGAGCACATAGTGAGCCAAACAATGAGGGAGGATATCTTCCATAGGTGGATCTAGCCTTAAAAAACAGCGCGATCAGACTCAGGTTACGGGGCCCAGGCGGCTTTACCCCACATTTTCAAATGAGATGGACAAGATAGTCGTGATTCGCCGCGTCGTCTCCCGTGTCAGGCGGGACAATTCCTAATCGCGGAATGTTTCTCTGACACTTCAGGCAGGTGTCGGTGTTGGAACGAATGTTATGTACAGAATCGTTTACCCTGCAGCCAGACCCTGCTAGTTGAGATATCCTGGTTGATGGGCACTCACGCTTTCGAGGCTCGCGCTATGAAAGCTATAATACACTGTGAGGGAAAAGTGTTAGCGTAGTGTTGTAACGTGAAGATAGAGGAGTGTCCAAAGGGCACTCATGGTTAGCGAAATAGCCATTTTTTTCTGGACCTGTGACTCACCACTTCGTTCGATAGTCAACAGTACACACTCAGAAGAAGTGCCCTTATCATGCACTATCGTTACGCAAACTTTCTCCCCTGATGATTCGGCAGTTCAAAACAAACGAAGTGAAAACTCGGTCCTTCGCACGAGCTGGAGATTTAGGAAAAAAGTTCCAAGCAGAGCACTTCTCAGCATCGAGGAGAATTTTCCAAAATACGAACACATTACCTTTTAATAAATGAATGTGATCGGTCTATCCTCTTGTGTTGGGAATCCCCAACGTACAATGAGCTGTTTAAAAGGCTCAATTTCTTTTTCGTGATAAAGGGTGAAGGATAAAGTCTTAGCCGTTAATCAAGTCCCTTCGTGGGATGCGGCACGCATTCTACTTCCATTCAGAATCGTAGTGGCTTATTGAATGCGATGTGGCCTATACAATGACTTGCGGGGGCCAGCCGATGTACAAGTCAGTGTTCTATCCTCCCAGGGGAACCTGGTACCAAACATTCCCGAAGGGTAGAAGGTTTAGTTGATCTGCGAGGGAGTCGACGCGGATTGTGTAAGGGACCGCTCGAGGGTGGCCGTCGAGGTGGTAAGGGCGCGGCCATTGTCGATTACACTACCTTCGCCCCTTGTTCTGTTTTTTGAAGCAGTATGACTCAGAGAATTAATGTGTCCTTGTCGATGAAACATAGTTTTAGCCGCTTTTTGACGCCGCCGCCTGATTCGCGATTTTGATCGAAAAATGGGCTTAGTTCGGCTTCAGAAGGGCATCGTGCTTTTTCGCCTACTTGCCGCTGTGTGAACCTTCAAGCTGAGATCGGAATGTCGTAAAGCCATGATGTGGTACTAGTTGAAGTTTGTGTAGACCACTTGTCATGTGTTGTGAAGAATACCTGCACACTCTTGCAACGCAATGAGCACGACAATGAGAAGAAGCAAAAGTGCAAAATGCCGCCTCCTCAAGCTGAACTGCACCAAAAAAGGTCTTCCTTTGGTAACTTATTTTGTCTATAAGGTATATCCCCATACACATAAAGGATATTTTGACCACATATACTTTACCGCACTGAATGGTCTGTTTAGTGAGTGAGAAAAAGCCTGATTTATGTGCTACGGGAATCGGCGAAGAAACTGGTGTGTGCCGCCCACGCTAGTAGCGCCGACGCCAGGCTTTTTAGTTCTAAGGATGCAGTATTCGTGTCAGGGAGTCGGTTATCTCCAGGGACATAGTTTTAAAAATATACTTTATGGAGAGAACTCCGATCAGAAGCTGCTCTAAATTTATAGCAGCTGGGCAATAAAGGAAAATGGTTGCATAGTTTTTATTGTTTGCGAAAGCTGCAATTTGAAATATGAAGTTTCAAAGAACCTCACTTTCACTTTTTTTCCGATTACGTGACTTAGGTCATATTGTTTAGGCAGGACATTTTTGGCTGTTACTTCTGGCGAAATTCACAATCACATGGCCACTTGTGGTGATTGCTTTCCTAGAGTGCATGGCTATCAGTTGGGTAAGTGGTTTTATTCTCTGTTGTTGTTTAAAGTGAAATTGAAAGCCCAAACACTTTTCATCTCGCTGTGAACTGAGGGGGGGGGGTTCGAGGCTATTATGCTTATTTTATTCAGTTTTTCTTTGTAATTGATATTGTTTTATCAGGGATTATATTGACTAACTGGTCTGTCTGATTGATGCAGCGCCAGAGGTATCCTTGAAATCTTGTATTGCTTTTCAGGTATATGGCGTGGATAATCTTTTGGATAACATCAAATGGATGACCGGATCATACCCACCATGCTACATATTCTGGAAGATTCTTTGGAAATTCTTATGCCCAATGGTGTATTTGGTGAGTATTTCCAGTTGTGTTAACGTTCAAAAACTTCACAGAAGAGACGAAATATAGTGAACAGGAAGAACCGATATCAGTTGGTGGACACTTGGCAATTCAGTTATGGCTGACGCAGTGTGCAGTCGCCATCAGTGTGCTATGTGGAGGCGTTGATGCCGTTTTTCACGGCCCCAGCTTGTTTCCACCAGTCGTTGGGGGCGGCCTGTGCCAAAACGTATGGATGTAGGGGCGGTCCTACCAGTTCCGATGAACACTGCATAGTCGGCTTCAGTCGTAGTTGCTCTTTGTGGTCCTGGTAAGCAGTGACTGAACCCAGCGTACTTCGTACCGTATACAGTTGACGTAGTCACATTCCGGCAGGCGTTGTCGGGAGGTGTGGAAAGACCCACTCGGCGTCTGCTTTTTCTACCAATAGTGGTGGAGTACAACCAAAAGTAGAAAAGGGCACAGGTGAGCACATTTCACCCCTCCTAACACCGCCCCACCTGATCCCTGCGACGTCGATTTGGACCCAATATAAAATTGAAAACTAAGTGTGCATTGCTTGGTGTCAGAGCAGATAAATCCCTTGGTAATTTGAATGCTTGAGGCACGCTCCCCCCTACCCATAGCTCCTGGGCCCCTGACGTGTCAGGCGATAAGTATCCATGTGATGGTGCTAATCTGTTCCTGATTTCTTCTATTTTGCGGGCAGTCCACCCTGATTAGATGGGCGGAGACATCCGGTTATTGTACCGTCCTGGTTGACACGCCTCTCCTCTATGGATGCTGCATTCAGGGCACGTCATGGAGTTTGGGGAAGACTTTCCAAAATACGACCCCAAATTTCCTATTCCGTACACCACCCTCTCACATGCGTACTACTACCTATTCACTAACCACTTCGCCCAGAACGTTCCGTTTAGTGCGGGAAGGGGCAGATACCTTCGATCATTTATGAGAAACAGCAGTTTTGTTGCGCTGATGCCAAGTAGAGGAGAGAGAGGTCGGCTTTAGTGCGCGTGGAAAATAGCGGCTATAGCGCGCACGGGAAAATCAAGCACTCGCGAAAATTTCCCCAGTCTAAGGACCTCACTTCCCTTCCTCTTGTGTGCGTCACGAGTGTGCCTTAAATCCCTGAAATAGGGAAATTTCTCACTCTTATGGATCGATTGAGGTTTATGCCCCGAATTTCTACCTTTGGCATTTTGGTCTAAAATGTAGAGATTACCTGAATGACAAATAGCCATGTATTATTGCATATTTCTACCATATATCATGATTGGTATTTGACTGATAACTAGTTTCTTGCACTTGTCGGTGGTGTTCTCTAAAAAGTAGCAAACAAAAAGTTAGTGCACCGGAGCGGAAATGGGGCAGTGACGGCATGGTGACAGATGGGTAGTGTAGCGTGAACTGTCGTCTGACTGATAGCACTAGACAGTTTTTATCAGATCGGCGTTATTTCTGAAAACCATTGGAATCATCCTGCCATTTTTCGAACGAACTAGTGTTTTGTACCCAAAGTTTGAAGATTGCACCCTATTCTAGTTCGCGAAAATATAAAATAAATAGAAGGAAAGAATAAAGAAGAATAGAAGGATGAATTCACAAGTATGATCATAGAGTAATGATCTTGAATTCTTACCTCGAAATGAGCTTCAGGCTTATAAACGGTTTCAATTTTTATTTCAGTTTTGTTCAGGGTCGTGAGGGATTGGTTGGGATGCAACGATGCATCACCCTTGTGTGAATTCCGTAGGGAGTCGTATCTGGTCGCGGGGGTCATACTTGATGTAGAGAGAATTTTTTTGCTGATTTTCGTTTCAGGTGTACTATATATAAGTTCATGTCGTCGCTATCATTCGGGGCGGTGTCAGGAGCGGTAGGGTTAACCCGCTTCTGCCCATCTTTCTCTACTAACCCTCTTGATACCACCCGACCGATTGCGGCGATATCAACTGTACGGTCTTAATCGGAGGCCGCCAAAACCACAACTTTTTGTGGTTAGTCGAAGGTGTACACCCTCTCTCGCCGGGCTGGATGGCAAAATTTTAGGAAAATTTGGATATTAGACCAATGTTCTGAAAATCGCAGCTAAAGTTTGTGAAAGGCGTAGTAGCGTGATCCTCCTTTGGGGAGGTCGTGGTCAGACATTCCGATGACGTGCTGTTAATGATGAGACCTAGCATATATAGGCATACAGCGATTAGGTCAGCAGATGTGCCATTTAGTCTATTTCAGTTTTTGTAACGAAATTAGTACCAGTTGCGAAGGGAAAACAGGGGCTGGTGTCATGTAGGCGACATACATTTCTCCAACCCGTTGTAAAATAGCGTCGCCTTTCGCGCTTGATCAGCTCCGCCTCTTTAAAGTTTCTTACGTCGACGTTTTGTCTGTCGTTTTTGACCTTTTTCATGATGTAATTTAATTGATTTCAAGTGCAAACCATAAGCATTTTCCATCTTTTTGAGAAACATTTTGCGTAATCCTTCATCGTTAGTTTTGGCTCTGCTCTTTCATCTTGTTCTTCATCTAAAAGACTAACTGAATTCTGGTAATCTGTTGAGATTGTCAGCAGACGTGTTTTCCCACCATCAGAGCAGTGTTTGTCTCGTGTTTCGCCACCGTCATATTCAACATGACGTAGGGAAAGAGGCTACACTCTAGCTGACGCTGGCTACCTTCCATAACCCCGGCGGCTTGTCAGACAGTACGGGGTGGAGCTCTCAAAGATATAGTTTAGTTTCCCTTTCCGTAGGTACCCTGGGTGCCCAAGCCGATTCGACCC
>MU958933.1:0-11052 GCA_036418165.1 Cooperia oncophora | reverse complement strand
AAAGAGAACACAACGACGAGAAAGGCCTCGACCATCCCTTGAAAAAGTATAGAAAGTGAAGAATTGTGCTCGTGAAACACATCACATCTATAAAAATGCGGAACAACGGAAAGGTGTGAAGTGTACTCTGGAAGTGAATTCGTCGACCAGAAAAGATCTTTTCATTCATTAAAAGAAAGGTGGTTTCATGGCAGATTAATGACAACGAAAATGTGTCGTTGATGGTGCCATTTCAAAGATTTTTTTGTCACAGCAAATGTCGATGAAGACAGAAAGAATATCAGTCGCTGTCAGCTGTGGAAGAAAAGTACACTGCGGTATCGATTATCAGCAATAAACGACGGAGAATGAAGGATTGCCCCTTGCTCTCCCACATGAAAAGCGCATGTCAGGGGCATGAAAGAAGAAAACAGCGTCTATTGGAACAGGAAGTGCTTCATAACTCACACTTCTCTTAAGGAAACAACTTCATTGGGTACTGCATAAGTAGTACTAGAGGTCGAGAAAGAAGTTGGTGAAAGTTAGCCTATACTGGCTTTTTGATGCCCTGATAACGAATATGACAATCATTTTTGGCCCTCTGCCGCCACCACTATTCTTACCATCTATTCTTCACTATTCTTATTCTTAGTATATTGGTGTAAACTTGCACAAAGGGGTTTGACTTGGTACAAAGGGCCACGAACACGATACTCATTTTTGGCCCTGGGGCCATTTGGCGCAAATAGGCGCCAGTCCGGTGCCACACCCTTTTTCACCAAAATCGATAAAAACTTGCACACAGGGTTGTTTGATGTCCTGATGACGTATATGGCGTTCATTAGTCGACACCTGCGCCATTTAGCTCTACGTTATGGCTGAGCCTGGAAGAAGGAGTGATTCTGTTCGGGCCGGGCTAAGCCTCATTACAGTGCAGACAATCGTAATGTCTTCTACTAGCGCCGGCACCAAGAGTGAAGGCCATATTTGTAGCCAGTACGCCAAATAAGCTCAGTATACGAGTTTCCTTAGATTTTGGTGATCGGGGTACTTCGGCGCGGGCGCCAGGCCTGCTTTGGGCAGTGTTCGGGGGAAGTCCAACTACCCCCGGGGAGCAAGTTTTCTGCGAATTTGGTGATCCAGTCCATTCCGCGGGCACCAGGCGGTTTTGGATCAAGCGAAAGTGATATTCGTGTTCAGGAGGTCGGACTACCCCTGAAACAACTTTTCAGCAAAATCTCCCCTTGGTCTAGAAAAATGATGTCGGTAACAAACTAGCCTGACCGGAATTGGGTAGTAATATTTGAATAGTGCCCTTTATTTTTTGTAGCAATACAATGAGACTACTGTAAGCCATCATAGGGCACGGCATAGATAGGTGACTCGTGAGATATTTCAGTTTTAGACAACTGTGATCTTGTTCAGTGTTGCATAAAGGCATGACTACAGTTGTGACAGTATGAAAATATCTCACCAAAAGAACAGCCACCACCACGTTTAGTATAAGTAAGCGACGACCGCCCTGACAACATTTCTAGAGAATTTTCGCAGTGTACGTCACGTACTACTGAGATTATCAACTCTCGAAGTCCGGAGCTAGGGCGTCTGTGAGTAAAGGAACAAAGAGCAAAGGAACAAATTCTAGCTTTTCTATCATCAAATTTTTCATCTCGTGAATGGCTTGAGCTGTGTGGACCAATCGTTTGGTGAGTCTAAGAGGTGATAAGCTCTTCGCTTGAGCCTCCTACATGGTTGGCTCGCTTGGAATCCCGAACCAATTCTTACGTAATAGGTTACGTTATCAAAACTCGATACCGTCGTCTTGGATCGATGGGTTCCAGACCAGGAACCGAGACTTCGTTGGTGACGTATCTTTCCGTCTCGAGAGGGATGCAGTCCGTTCGTATTTTACAACAAGAAGTGAATCCGAATTTCTCAGCGCGATTTCCTAGAGTACAAGAGCATTTTGCAGAATCACACACGACATGGCGTGCCAAAACTTGGTAGACACAGCATCACTTTAATGTCTTTTGCGTAGTTTGATCCTTCAAGTGGCACTGTATGGGTTATAAATAAGTCAGTAAATAAATAAATAAATAAGCAGACGGATGTAAGCATAAGCGCTCGAAACAATGGCTAGAAGTGGCAGAATAAGGAGGATAACGGGTTGCGGTAAAACCTTCCTTTCGAATTTGGCATTGTTCTAAGAAGTGAGCTTTGACAAGAGGTCACTGAGAGGTGCACCATTGTTGATTCCCTTAGGCAGGGCATTAATGCTTCGCGGACGGTAGCGCATCGCGGGGTGGGCAGCGATCTGGCAATCGCCGCGATCGTCGGTAGCAGTGCAGTTCTCACAGCGGACGGTGGGGCGGTCCTAAGGCCACGCTGGCGAGCGGCCCGATAGTTGCCTGTCGGTGGATGGCCGCAAAAACCTTGCCTCTGCGTCTCTTACTCTGCACTCTGCGCTCTAACACACGCCGCCGCACTCTACAGTCTCTTCCGCTCTAGGCTCTTACCGATCGATAATTGCTCTCGATCAGCTGATCCCTGCCGTATTTTCGCAGTATTTTTGCTAGATTCAGCTTGTTAAAGCTGAAATTTTCCGACTTTTGACTTCAATGTTCGAAGGTGAGTATTCTTACTGAAGTTATATCACATGAATTTAGCATTAAATTGGGAAAGAAAAAAAATTGAAATTGGGAATTTTAGCATGGGAAAGCGAACCATTAAGGCAACTTCGAGCTTCAAAAAAGTGTCAGAGATGGTTCTCGATAATAACGAGATCACATTCTGAGACATCTCTCGAAAACTCCGCGTTCGGCTCCGGTCAATATCATAAGATAAATGGGGGTATTGAGAGAAAGTTTAGAGAAATTGCGAAAATCAGAAAGAAAAACAAGTTTCCTAGGGGAATTTCATGCTAAATTCATGCAAAATGTGGAATAATTTCAGTAAGGATACTCACCTTCGAATATTGAGGTCAAAAGTCGAAAAATTTCAGCTTTAACAAGTTGAATCTAGCAAAAATTACTGCGAAAATGCGGCAGGAATCAGCTGATCGAGAGCGTCAGCAATTATCGATCGTAAGAGTCCAGAGCGGAAGAGTGGGTAGACGGTGCGGCGGCGTGTGTTAGAGCGCAGAGTGCAGAGTAAGAGACGGAGAGGCAATGATGATAATCTCCTGAAAGTTTTCGGTTTCCCATCGACACGCAATCACCGGACGCTCTTTTTCTTCTCAGCGGTGGGTCGTAGGGCCGCGCCCATCCGTGCGGTTGAGCGCGTCACGGTACAGGTCGGAGCGCGCCTCAGACGCTATTACTTGGACCGCTCCGAACACTGTTAGAAAGAATCGACTTAGTTGCGTGTTTTTTTTTCTTTTAATGCATTGTTCTCGTGGCAAACCCGTTGTTTCGAACTCAAGGAATGTACCAAAATTGATGGCTGTTTATTTCTAATTTTCTCTATCAATCAGATGAAAAAATAGCTAAAAACGAGGAGTTTCTTAGCGTTTCTTTACCATTCTTGGAGATATACATGATTTTATGAAGTTCTCCCTCCTCCTTAATGTTGCATAGAAGAGTAAGTGTTTCGATCCTAGGTGAAATAAGGCCTTCTATTTCCCTTTCTTTGTTTCGTTGTCTTGAAACTCGATTTGTAAACTATAATGCTTTGGAATTGGATATGTTTACCAGGTAGGGAATCGTAAGACCACTAATCCTACTATAGTATATATCACGCGTATGTTTTGTCTGTTGGTGTGTGTGTGTGTGAATTGTGTCTGTGTGTTTGACCGGAAATTCATAACTTGCTTCAAAACAGCAGTAGGGCGCCCAAATTGATAGGTGATGTAGGAGGTAGGGCAGGAACACTATTGGTAGGGGGCAGGACGTGATGACAGCTGATAAGATAACATGAGGAGCCTTAGAAGGGAAGGATCACCATCTACATAACGCGCGTCACAGCAGCGGTAGAGCGTTGGTTCCAAGAAGTAAGGTAGAGGACAGGATGGGAACATTATTGGTCGGTGGCAGGAAGTGATAGCGGCTGATAAGATACCATGAGGAGCCTTACAAGGGAGAGTCACCAAATTCATAGCGCCGACCACGGCGGCGACGGGACTTTAGTTTCAAGATGCAAGATAGTGGGCAAGATGGGAACATTATTGGTGGGTGGCAGGACGTGATAACAGCTGATAAGATAGCCCCAAAAATTCACAGCATAGTTGTGGCATTACTGTACTATTGCTTCAGCAAGTGATTTAGAGGTGCTTAGGTAACATTAGTAGTGGGAGATAAGGTCTGATAGTGTCTGACAAGGGCTTTTAGGAGTCGTATAGGTCAAATCACCGCGGCAAAGGAATCAGTCTGCAAAGGTTCGGCGAGCCAACATGTTTCTATGTTTCTATTCCTTGGCGATATGGTCGGATTTGATTCGACCGCTAAACTGTAGAGTTTCAACAAAAAGTAAAAGCCCCGAAAGTTGCTCAAATGATGTACTAGGATGTGTGGACATTTCACATGATATCGATATTATTACCCTCGAGACTCTTCCAACCGCTAGGCTGTCCTATTTCCAACGAATGGCGAGTGTTGTCAAAAAGTGATAAGCGCCAGTCATTTGTAAATGCTCATTAAAAGGGAAAAATACGATGAAGTTGGCCGTATTATGAAGAATGTGAGAATTGGGTTGGGCCAAGTTTGTGCTCAGCAAAAAAACCCCCCTGTCAGTACCTAGGTTTCAAACCTGCGCAGCAGGTACGCGCGTTAGCCAAACTGGTTATACAATGAGAACAATACAAGCAAAAAGAATGACACAGAAGAAACTACCTACCTTAAATGAAAGCCGCCCTTATGCCCAACCTTAACAAAAGAATGAAATCCCCGTTTCTCATATTCCAAGATCCTGCTAAAAATAGAGAAATTTTCTAGTTATTAGTCATTACTAAGAGAAAAAAGGTCTCAAAAGGGGGTTTCCTTACTTATCAGAGCGAGCGGTCCAAGTGATAGCGTTGGGACACGTTCTGACCTGTGCCGACGATCGCGGCTATCGCCGCTGCTGTCGCGAAGTATGAACGCTGCCTCATGCTTGAAATACGCCGGCCAATTCCTGTGCTCGTGAGAGTAAGCAGCAATTATGGCCCAATGCGGCAGTTTATAAGTGTTTTTCTGGAATTCCACGAACAGCTAGCAGCGAAATCTTTCTCCATTTTCTTTCTTCCCATTTGCTTTTTGCTCTATTCCTTTTTTTTCTATTCGCTATTTCCATTGATAGGAACACTGGGCGAGTTTGGCAACGGAAAGGAAGGCAATCTGCCCTTTCGCTGCATTCCAGTGTCGTGTCATCCATCAAGTAGAGATTTGTGAAGTCTTGTGAACCATAAGGTGATACCACTGCAAGTTTGTAGAAGCTACTCGTCGATTCTTGTTAAGAATACCTGTCAGCCTCTTTCGCGAAGCAATGAAACACGGCGGTGAAAGCAGCGAAATGGGCGAAAAATGCCGCCCCCCCCCCCCCCGACACACAATGTCGTACGGAATCTCAAGGTGCAAGGCCCTGAAAATTGAGTCTTGAGCTCTTGACTGAGGTTCGCCGCCTTTGCGGAATTGTTAGTATTGTGGAAGCGTTGGTCATACGTTGGGCATGATGGATCAACGGCAATTGAGCATTACGGTATTCCACAGCAATTATCATTACAAAACAACTTTAAAAACGATCGAAATATTCATTTTGGCGGCTCACTGCGGACATCTAACGATGCGATGCCTGGTTCACCATGTTAGTACTGTGAGACTATGGCACAAACCGATGAAGTTGGGATGGTAAGGCGGGCCTGATGGCGTAGCGGACAGCAAGCACACTCGCCGAAAAACCTGAGGTATGTCGCGTAAGGCCAAAACTGTAGCCCCCATTTCAGCATTCTTTAGTGAATAATTGCCATAATTCTGTTGATTGGGATTGTTCAAAAAATAAAATCGTTTCTAATAATAAGACCCTTGGATCAATCCACCAACTTTCTGAACATGATTTTTGGCGAGCTGGGTATTACACCAGACAACACAGGACGAAGCAGAATAGGGCAATGAATACCAAAGCTTTTGAGGGCGCCAGGTGTTCGCCATCATGTGGGAGCTGTCTCCACTCCTCTGGTGCGTTTATTTGTTCTACACATTGGAACGGGCAAGCCGAATCTCTGTTCCCCCCTTGAATCAATCGCATGGAAACGAAGTCAGTCTTTGTTATTCCCCTTAGAAGCCAGGTGATTCCAACCTTTTTGGCCAGTGTAAGACACCTTGAGAAAGGGTAGGCGTGTCTTGTACTCTTGGCCACCATATACCCAGCAAAAATTTTGTGAAGTCCCTGTGACCAACTGAGAAGCCAGGAAATTATATCATCGTCATTTTTTACTGCTACTTTTAGCGGCGATTCATAATTCCACTCCTAGAGGTTCCATGAGGGACGGTGCGAACAGCGACATTGGTCTCTGTGAACCCTCTTTGAAGGTGCAAAATCCAACCTTGTACTCAGGTACAGGCCCACCCACGTTGAGGCTCCCGTTTCCCTCTCTTACTATCCTTGCCTAAGGCAGATTCCATTTCCACTGCGTACAAATAAAGCTCGGCAGTGAAAGTTTTGTTAGCTTCACGAGTTCGCCATGGATACGCTTGAGCATCTCTATACTAGCATAGAACGCCGGCCCTCTCCTGCCTGCATATCAACTAATCCATCAACGCTCCCCATCTATCAAAGTCAAAGAGGACTTCTTTCTCCAGCGTTGAGGTTAGCAGCGATCTCTTTTCTCGGCTGGAAATAGCAATCCTAACTAACTAAGCAATGCGCGTTGCTTTACAACAAGTAATGGCCGCAGTGTAGATTATTCCTATAGAATTGTTTTAGGGCTTTGTATGAAATGTTGTGAAACAGTACGTCCTTGTTACGAACAAATGCAAACTTTTCCGGACCGCAGATCGCTCTCTAACAGGGGAAAAAGGGGAACACGTGGCAGCACTGGAGGTACCAATCTCGAAATGTGCTGACAATGACTTTAGTTTCAGTACTATTCGTCTCTAAACGTCCAACGTTGATTCAATGGGTTTTTGAAAAATTACGATCATCGTTAGTCCACATCTGAATGCGAATACATTCTCATATGAGGCGTCCTTCTCGCCTCCATTCCCTAGGTGGGATGTAATACAGTAGCGCGAGCGCAGTCCGATGGTCAAGATTCGGATATCTCCCCGCTCGAGCCAACTGAGCCTTCTACACTCCGACGTCGTTTAACAGATTTGTCTGGGAGAAAAGAAACATTGACGAACTTACGCCAGCAGGCCAACTGGCCCTCGCAGGTGATTTTATAGGCCACATAGCATCCAGTAAGCCACTGCTATTCTGAATGCAAGTAATGCGTGCCGCATCCCAATGAGGAACTAATCAACAGTGGAGACTTCATCCTTCGCATCCTTCCCCATACATAAAATTTTGTAAAGAATACATTTGAAGGCGTGGTATGCGGCCACTTGGAATTTTACGACTCCTTATATGAAGTGAATACGTCCACATTTGACTAAATTATGCCAACCTCGTCTCCGAAAGAAGGTTTGAAATTACGACGTAAAAATGTGTTAAAATACGCAGTCTCGGATAATGCCTCGACGTCTGAGTTTTCGCTGCGAGTTATTTCAAAAGTACCCAGGTCACCAACCCGCTGAAAACTAGTATACATATAAGGGTAATCTAACATCCTGTTCACAAATATGTCGTTCATTCTTGGCGCTGGCGCTAATGCAGGACACTACAATTATCTTCTGCGTGGGTTCAGCTTTAGCAGCGGGCAGATAACTGTAGTGTTCTCCATCAGAGCCAGCACCAAGAATGAAGGTCATAGTCGTAATCAGGTTGTTAAGATTACCTCTATGTACGAGTTTTCAGAGCATTTGGTGATTTAGGTACTTCAAAAATGAGCTTGCAGCCAAAAGTCCAAACGGCATCAACCCGAAATCTCGAGTTCGTGTGGCGACAACGACGCGTTTCACTTTGTGTAGCTGCCCACAGTAAGCAGAAATTTATGAGGTAGTAGCTACTTACTTTTCTGTGAGCTACTGCTCAAGCTAGAAAAGGTGGAAGATACTGCGAGGCAGGTATCAGTCCTGTTAGACGGATTGTCCGTTCCTTAAAAGACCTTAACTAAGACTCCCACCTGGCGCTACGCGAACGTAGACGTCAGGAATCTGACAGGAATCTGAGGGGTTTATTCGGAGCATTCTTGACGGTTTTTCTTCGCACAACTGTAATTAGCACTTCATGGCTCACATAAGTATCGTATTCGTCATCTCGCTGACATCTTCCGTGTCTACAAAAATAGAAGGTTGTCTTTTTTTTGATGGGTGCTGCATTTAACCTGGAACTTCCTGGTTCTAGAGCTTTTTCGAAGGGTAAGATTCCGTGCAGCACGCAAACCGAATTTCTCTTGTAACACTGCATGGAATTCGTTTATACTCCTAAGCATGCTCTAGTACGCATTTTTTTCTTAACCCAGAAATCGATAGGTTTGTCCTGGGTGTTATGGTTGTAAGGGGCTATGTAATTGTAGCAGTGAAGTGAAAAGTGTAACTTCCACGCATTGCTAGTTGGAGCCAGCCTCTATGTTCTAAGGTAGCAAAAAGCTCTATGACACTCTATGAGACTGCCAGGTGCTCTGGCACTTCGAACAGAACATTTCCCTTGGTACCTGAATGCTGTGGAGTGGTCCTGAAAGCTCTAAAAACCTCCCTAAATGGCGATCAAATATAGCCTTATTAGTGGGGATTCTACACAGCGATGTGCCCGGATTGCGCTATCACCAGGCTTCATTGAGCAGTAGCAAATAAGCGAGCCCCGAAGTTGAGGACAGTTCTCGGAGTGCCTCTGTGCAGTTGGTATCCTGGTCCACACTCGCGTATAGTGTACCACTTTCGTCATTCGGAAGAGCGAGACAAAAGGGATACAGACGCGTAACTTTTGTGCACTTTTCGGTCTGCAAGACAATGACGTACACGGTGAATTATGTTTATGAAGCTTGTTACCTGTAGCGTCGTAGGACGATTTTACATACTAGTGGATAAGACTCTTAGCTGTCGACTCGACTGCGAACTACGAGTTATTCTGCGTTTTCCGAACACGTTTTTGAAAACACTATGTCTGTAGCAGTCCTACTCGCAAGGCGAAATGCGTTTCAGCACTGCTTAAATTCAGCAGCTGGTGCAACCGATTTGGTGCAAAAGCTGCTCTCGCAGTGCTTACCTAATTTCATACGCAGAGTTTTTGAAAGCTATTCTGTGTTTCATTGTTATTGTTCTTCGTTTTTTTAGTATCAGATGACATTTAGTACTGGAAGATGCGAAGAAACCGTTTGTGAGTTAGGGGTTGCACAGAGGCCGCAGCATGTCCATTCATCACACGTCTGGAAAAACTCGTACAATGCGGCTGTCTGGTTGTCATGGAGGGTTTCATTTGCCGTGTTTACAACGTTTTTTTGCTGTCTTGTTTTTACGTCGGAAAGTGACTATCGGCATTGCCGGCGTCAGTACGCTGAACGCGGCTCTTAACTCCTGATCGAGGGAGTTGTCTTCAAGTAGACCATAATAGCACAGGGAGAAATGGGAGACGCGCAACAGAATCGTCCGGGGCAGCCCCCGCGGCATGCGGCGCGTTGCGCGGCGAATGAATACAGCTACACTCTACTGCATTGTCTAGCGACCACTCTGCGAATTGGAGCAATTGATATCCTACATCCGTACATCCACAGCATTTAGCAGATTTCATCAATAATTGAAAATCTAATGATGTTTTTCTTGATAGTAACACACAATTGTTTGGCGGTTCCATAGACGCAACTTCAGGAAATAAACAGATACAAAAGAAATCAAATAAGGCCGTTATTCTTCCCTAATGTTTAGTGGTTACATGGATTCGGGCAGTCGTCAGTGACAAATAATAACAGACGTTGGCCAAGTTCTCTAATGAGCTTGCTGTATAAAGATGACAAACCAGAGCAAGATTAGAAGACCCCAATGGATTTCTTAGGCTCTAATGACTTTTCCCAATTCTCCGACTGGAAAACGGTAAGCCGTATGAACACAAGACTCGAATCCTGGGTGATATCAATTTTACCCCCAAACTCTACGCTAATGGCCAGACCGTTCGTCTTCTGCAGGTACAGTCCCATGCATTGGCGGACCGGGCGTGGCAGTGCGGCTGCATTTGGTGCGGTTTGGCAAAGTCGTTCTGCACCAGTTTTTGAAGCGGGCAAGTGCATTACTGTATATCCTTCGTATTACTCGTTTTCTACCACTTTTTGTCGCATACGCGTTGCAACAAAAAAGGCTGAGAACGGCTTCAACAGTGTGCGCACTCCTTCTGGCTGACACGCCCCACCGGTCCGCAATGATGAGGACTGTATGTCGCAGGCCTACGCCCACCAGCTGCACCGGACGACTCTGTTGCTACACACCCGGGAGAATGAACTATTCAGACATGAAGCTTAATCAAAGGGCGATTTGTTCTGGGAAATACGTAGGGACAGGAACTAGGAATGTCTTCGCGGCCAGTTGTTTAGCTCTTGTAACAGAAATCAGAGGGTTACATCACACGCAGACTGCTGCAGGAAAAAAAACATAAGATCAACCAAGTTCGTAATTTATTCTACCAAAGTTGGCTAACTACAACTAACAGAGTGGCATCGTTCCGCTGTGGACCTCTGAGGACGACGATCCTGTCAAAACGTCAGGCCATTTTCAATAAAGTCTTCCACCTACCAGCCTCTCTGGCAGAATAAATTAGTTCACAGTAATGGCGAGGTTTTATGAATAGAGAAGCTGGACACTATAAAATCGATTATTAGAACATAGAATGGAAGAGAAACCAACACGAAAAGTTGTAGTGTAATACCAACATTCACTAGAATCTACCGAACAGACATGATATGAATCAGGAATGCCTTGTTATCAATTAACAATTGATTGCGCCAAACCGCTCAGGTGTTTCAGCGCATAATGGACAGTCTCACTTGGGTCAAAGCCGACGTCTCCGAAATGACGA
>MU958885.1:0-10827 GCA_036418165.1 Cooperia oncophora | reverse complement strand
TCGTTCCCAAGTCCGCCACCTCATTGGTCACAAAGCAGGATGGAGAAGCTGCTCAATGATGCGCTTGTTCATTTTACTAATAATGGTTACCTTTGCTGTGGAGGTCAGTTCTTCGGAGATACATCCTGTGTGCGATTTCGTTCATACATCCTGTGCGTAATTTCGTTAAAACTGTCGCATGACTTTTGCTCAGCCAAATATGTACTTCAGATCTAAATGATACTAGTGGTAACACCATTGCAACCCCCCCCAGTCATGTGGTCGTTTACAAGGTAGATGCAGTCAGAGATGATCAAGGTAGCAACAGTCACCCGAGGTAGAGGATCATAAACTGGTCACCAGAATGCCGGAAAAGCGAGCGAATGATGAGAAACGAGCTTCGGCATCAACAACAATAGAATGCTTACGTTTTCAATTATTGCAATTTGAGAAGACAACCGCCCCGTCACTGCCACGCTGGCAACCTGGTTCTCGCATATGAACCCGGTTTAACCCAGTCAAGAATTTAAGCCACAACGGCATCTGCTACTTTCAGCGACGTAAGTCAAGCAGCATTGAGGAATCTTCAACGGAGAGGGGGGGGTGGGGTTGTATTTGAAGAAGAAGTCAGCACAACGCTGGTTAGGTGCGTGGAGTTGAAAGCGAATCTAGCGAAGTGTTAGACTAAATGACAAATGATGACACAAGTCCCAGGTAGGACACTTTTTCTATAAACATACCCTGGGTTCTGAAAGGAGTTGTGTGCGATAAAGTAGAAACACCTGCTTTTACAACGGAAAACCCTACTCCCTCAAAATTCGAAGCTAGTTGATCGAGCTGTAGCGAAACATTGGCGATCACTAGAAAGCGGCAATCTAGTACTGCACAGAAAGCGCAAATCCAGAACTGCACAATGTTTTTTTTCAAACTTTCTCAAAAAGTTCCAAGTGCGCAATGATGTCCCCGTGAGAGTAACAACTTGCGCGCAAAAGTTAGTTTCCGTGTCCTGTGCGGTGCTTATAGTGAGTAAATGGACGTCTCACACGGGAAGTAAAAGAGGTAGGTAGAGAGAAATGTACGGAATATACGGAATATGATCGACTGACTGCGGACCATTCATATCATGAGTACGCCATGCCTGCACTTAAAATCCCACACTGGGTGACGTGGAGCGAGGAAGACAGATCGGGATCGTCGTCGCAGACAGCGTTTTGTTTAGGTATACAGCCGCGGAAAAAAACTTGGAACAAGCCCAAGTCGCGCTTTTTTTGATAGCTTTATCTAAAAGTTTTGAACTATACATGAAAACGTTGTGTGCTCAAATGAAGTACAAAAAGCTACGCAGGGACAGGGTTCTGGAAATGGGGACCTACGGGTGAAGGCTGCCAATGTAGGAGTCGACTCTTTTATACTCTCAGACGAGTCTACCGCTGTGTAGCTTCCCCCAGGCAAGAAAACTTGGCTGGTTCAGGCAGGAGCAGAACGGGCTTTGGATCCCCAGACTACGCTTGTGATAAGTGGCGCCACTTGTCACTAAGATTATTGTATTAGAACATTATATTCTTAGATTCTGACCCTATGCTGCTGTATAGGAAGAGATTAGATAGCTTACAACCGATGAAAACGACATTTCAGAGCTTGTTCCAGGTTTTTTCCGCGACTGTAGCTGTTTATGTGTTTTGTGTAGGTTCGGGAGTAGTTCGAAGTATAGACGGTAATAGGCTATTATATATTTACCAGTCGCCTCGCCGGCTGACGCCGGCGCGGCTCCTTCTGATACGGCCCGGCTGCGCCGGGCGGGCGCGGCTTCGCCGCGCGTATTTTCTTTCACATATTTCTAGACTCAACTGATATCCGCCTTTTGTTCTGTACTCCACTTTTTCCGGTGTCTGAAGTACTCTTGAGCTATTTTACAGATTCTTCGTCTGACTCCGCCCACCTCGGAGCAGGCCCCGCCCACAATGTTTGTGCCCACAATCTTCACCGGCGACCCTCTGCTGACCTTAATCCACTTTTTCCGGTGTCTGGAGTGCTCTGAAACTATTTTACAGATTTTCGTCTGACTCCGCCCACCTCGGAGCAGGCCCGCCCCCAATTTTGTGCCCCACAATCCTCACCGGCGACCCTCTGCTGACCTTAATCCACTTTTTTCCGGTTCGGAGTGCTCTGGGACAGTTTTAGAGAATTTTCGTCTGGCTCCGCCCACCTCGGGCTGGCCCCGCCCACAATATGTATACCCCACATTTCTCAATCGGCGACCCCTTGCTGACCTGAATTCACTTTATTCCGGTCTTCGGAGTGCTCTGGAACCGTTTTACAGACCTTTTTGTCTGACTCCGCCCACCTCGGAGCAGGCTCCGCCCACAATGTTTTTGCCCCACAATCCTCACCGGCGACCCTCTGCTGACCTTAGTCCACTTTTTTCCGGTGTCTGGAGTGTTCTGGAACCGAGCTACAAACTTTTAAAATGAATACCCTGCGATTTAGGGCAAGCTCCGCCCACTGTGGGCGGGTCTCAACACACTTTGAGCGTGCCCTATATTCGCCAGATATTTACATTCTACACTGAGTTTTTGCGACTTCCAAACACTCTCGCGAACCGGGTTACTGAATTTTGCGAGAAGCACCGCCCACCTTGAGTACGCCCCGCCCATTTTGGATGTGTCTGCCACAGTTAGTCTGGCGACTCCTTACTAACCTTATTCCCTTCTGCTGCTGCCACAGTTAGTCTGGCGACTCCTTACTAACCTTATTCCCTTTTTTCCCCATCTTTAAGCTGCTCCGGAAGCGAATTATGAACATTTTTCTGCGGAACCCCAAACTTTCAGCGAGTGCCCCGCCCACTGTGGGCGGGGCTTCGCATAGGTCAAGTGTGCTTTTTATTTCTTGTCCCATGCTCTACCCATCCCCTCCCTGACCCGACCTCTCCAAGTCGTTCTTCAGGTCGAACCGAATTTCTGGACAGGCAAACAAACTTATAAACAAACCGAATGTATTATATTTAAGGGGTGATTCTATGAGCAAACTGATGAATGGATGAACTTAATTATTGTCACGGGCATTAAAGAAAGGAAGAGTGAGGCCCTTACCTGGCGAGTATCAGCTTGATCCCGTATAAGATAGGGGGCAGAACTCAAAGAGGGATCGTCCTCTCAGACTGTGAGAGGGATGAGATCGCTATCAGAGAGACGGTTCTCCGCCGGCATCGGAGCAGGTCCGGTGTGAAAAGAATAGAAACTATACCGACGTCATGAATGAATATGAAGACCGATTGATTAAAATGACCAGGTTGCGATTGCCATTCCCATCATGGTAAGACCGACTTCGAAACCGTGATATGTACGGGGCTTTTGAATGCCGCATTCCCGCCTTTGCCGCCTTGTTCTATGTGAGGGATACCAAGCACGGGCACAGCAGCGTTGGCGGAATCCCCATAGGGAAGGGACGCATTGGCGGCCAGAGAGGGAGGGGGAAAGGGGTGCGTCGTATAATGAGTGCGGTAGCCAGTATCGAGCAGCGCAAAGGTGTCAGTGTGCTGAATCCTGTGTAGCGGAACTTGCTTCGTAGAGAACTCGGATATGTAAAAAAATAGTACAAAACTTTCAACATCAACTAATAATAACTGGAATCACCCCATATACAGGGGTGGCCAAAAAAAAGTCACTTTGACCAAGTCACATATCAGCAAAGTTTTTGCAGCCCAGACAGAGGACGTGGATACGAGTACCAGGGCGGAGGATACCCAAGATGTTCCTCTATAAACAGGAGCTGGCTCACGCCCACCACCTTCATGTACACCAAAATATGAAGTCATCTCCAGTCGCAACCTGACTGGAGAAGACCTTCGGAACTCATGTCACCTCCAAACTGCTGCGAAACTTCTAGTATGGAGTCACCCATGGATAGCTACCTGGAGACCAGTACTCTCAATCTGGATGACCCCCAACATCGAGCAGCTTCGTCAACTTCGCTACGGTCTAGGACATCATCTTCACCGTAGTCGCCGAGGCGCGAGTTGATGGTATGGACCGGGGTACCTGGAATGGGAAGACCGATATTTTCTTTGTAGACCCCCGACTGAAGGTGAGCGCTGGCGGTTACATCAAGTAACTCGAGAAGAATATCCTCCCTACATGTGGTCGCCCGTACCTTCTTGGAGACCTTGTGCTGCTACAGGTTTGGGTGCCACCACATGGAATCGAAGGGTTTTGGAAAAACTCCCGCCTACTTCGAATGGAAGGGCGTTTCGTACCTGAAGAAGATGTAATATTGAAGTATGTCCCCTGACCTGAATCCACTCAATTACCTAGTTCGGGCGGAGTTCAATAGGGTGTGGTCTACGGTGGCGGAGAAATCGACTACCCCGCTGATCTCAGGTACCACATCGCGGTTGCGTGCCAGAACTCTCTCAGATGGCCGCCTCTTTCCAGAAGGCTGTGGCGGAAGTGTCATAATAGTATTTGATATGCTCTTTAATATGGTGGTAGAAATGTCCGATCAGAATTTATAAAGTGTAACTTATAGCGCCTCGAAAGTCAATGAAGCAAAGTGACTTTTTTTTTGGCCACCCCTGTATATAATTCGCTTTCGTCTCTTCGCTCTGCTCAAGTTTGTTTGTAAGTTTGTTTGTAAGTTTGTTTGTTTGTTGTTTGTTTGTTTGTAAGTTTGTTTGTCTGTCCGGAAATTCGGTTCGACCTGAAGAACGACTTGGAGTCGGGCATTGGGGTGGGGATGGGTAGAGCATGGGACAAGAAATAAAAAGCACACTTGACCTATGCGAAGCCCCGCCCACAGTGGGCGGGGCACTCGCTGAAATTTTGGGGTTCACAGAAAAATGTTCATAAATTCGCTGTTCGGAGCCAGAGCCCTAAGGATGTGATTAACAAGGCAATAAGCGTAGGTAAGGAGTCGCCAGGACTAAACTGTGGCAGACACATCCAAAATGGGCGGGGCATACTCAAGGTGGGCGGTGCTTCGCATAAAACTCAGTAACTCGGTTCGCGAGAGTGTTCAGAAGCCGCAAAAAGCTCAGTGCAGAATGTAAATATCTGGCGAGTATTGGGCATGCCCAAATGTGTTGAGATCCGCCCACAGTGGGCGGAGCTTGCCCTAAACCGCAGGATACTCACTTTAAAAGTTTGTAGCTCGGTTCCAGAGCACTGCAAAGACCGGAAAAACGTGCGTCAAGGTCGGCAAAGGTTCGCCGGTGAGGACTGTGGGGCAAAAACATTGTGGGCGGAGCCTGCTTCGAGGTGGGCGGAGCCAGACAAAAGGGTCTGTAAAACGGTTCCAGAGCACTCCGAAGACCGGAATAAAGTGAATTCAAGTCAGCAAGGGGTCGCCGATTAAGAAATGTGGGGTATACATGTTGTGGGCGGGGCCAGCCCGAGTTGGGCGGAGCCAAACAAAAATTCTCCAAAACTCTCCCAGAGCACTCCGAAGACCGGAAAAAAGTGGATCAAGGTCAGCAGAGGGTCGCCAATGAGGATTGTGGGGCACAAAAATTGGGGCGGAGCCTGTTTCGAGGTGGGCGGAGCCAGACAAAAACTCTGCAGAACGGTTCCAGAACACATCAGACACCGGAAAAAGTGGATTAAGGTCAGCAGGGGGGTCGCCTGTGAAAGAGTGCGGGGCACAAAAATTGAGGGCGGGTCTGCTCTGAGGTGGGCGGAGTCAGACGAAGAATTTGTAAAACAGCTCAAGAGTACTTCAGACACCGGAGAAAAGTAGAGTACAGAACAAAAGGCGGATATCAGTTGAGTCTAGAAATATGTGAGAGAAGGTACGCGCGGCGAAGCCGCGCCCGCCCGGCGCAGCCGGGCCGTATCAGAAGGAGCCGCGCCGGCGTCAGCCGGCGAGGCGACTGGTTATTAATAAGTCGACAACATCTCGTAAGTCCGTTGATGACTAAACAGTACAACTCATACTCTGGTTCGTTGCGGATGATGGGGCGTGTCCGCGATCACGCTTGGCGCTTGAGCCAACTGCCTTTTCTTTTCGACAAACGACAGGACTACCATATCGTTCGTATCAGACGTTTTCCAGCACTTGGTCTCCTTTATCGGAGTCAGCAATTGGCGGAGCACAGATCTGGCGGCGTCGACACGGACACGCTACATCATCCGCAAGGGAAAACACTGTAAACAAGTGCACAGGCCATTCGCCATGGACCTCCCTGAATCCTATAGACACATTTGCTCGCGTGGACAGACATTACGCACAAGTTGCACCATCCCATCACCTCTGCGCAGACCTCAGTGCGGCCGCATCCAAAGTTGGCGTGATCGGCGCTAAACGAACCATATTCTGCTCCTGCTCCACCACAGGATACGTTTTTCATGCGTTCCTGGTTATTCGAACACGCTCACAGGAAACGGGTTTTTCGCGCAGCTTGGAGTACTGCGCAAGAAATCCCCATCGCCAGATCTCATGAATCCCGAGGACTTCCGAAACAGTTCAATAGGTTTTTAGAAAGAGCAAGTCTTCATACACTCGAATCCGTTCTCAGATTTGTGAAATGTTGAGTTACAAAAAAAATATTGATTCAAACCTGTTCCTGAAAAAAATCCCCATCGAATCCCCAAGGCAATTTCTCTGTGATTTTTGCGAACTTCATGAACATTTCAGTACTTTTAGGAAGATCAAACCTTCCTCTACACGAATACGCTTTCCTCTTCCCCATAGGTCCGCTTTTGAGGAAGTTATGGTCCTTCAAAGACACCCTACTTGCTGAAAATTTGTTTCCCACGGCTGGTCCTGCCCAGAATTCCCTCCTCTTCTTGGTACCCTCGCTTGCCGGATTTCAAAACGAGGTGCGCCGGGAAAAGTTGAGGTTACCTCGGCTTCGTTTAGGCTGTTATGCATTTCTTTTTGGTTTTCTTTTCTGTTATGACACTTTTTGTATTTTTTTTTCTTTTCAATCACAGTCTCCTTTATTCGCCTAGAGTTTCAATCCTGCTTTATTTTGGATGCTTTTCGTCGCAGGTTCGAGCTCATAATATTTTTCTCTTCTTGTTTTTACAAACGGCAAAAAAGGGGGAGAGGTCGTACAGGCTCGACCAAAATCCCCATCGAATGCTGTGCCCTGGTACCAAGTTAGTGGAAGACGTCGAGACCGCCACTTGGATGGAGGTTGGTTATTATTTTCATTCGGAAAGTTGAAGTAGTAATATGGAGACAAATTTCATTGACTATCTTTAGCAATTAGTGATAGAATTTGTGGTGATGTGTTATGTGCCATCTTGATATCTGTAGATATTGATGCTTGATTTGATGATGCTGTATATTGATTCGATTATTGCCCTTTTGGAATTCTCAGCTTGTAGCTGTTTTTTTTCGTGGTAGCTGATTAAGTGGAGATGCGTCTAGAATTTAAAAGATAGAGCGAGCAATGGCTTCGCCTTTAAAGTGAGGCTTGGTTCTCGTTTTCGGCACACATTCTGCACTCGTGGACATCTCCACCGATTTGCGGTACTAACGGTAGGTCGTAGGGCGTTGTAATGCCGGATCAGCCACCGCATGATGACCATAAGCAATCAATCGGCTACGAAATTTGTTCCACTGCGCAATCGTGGCCCTTCTTCAAAGAGAATACTCCCTGCTACTCTGTTTGAGGAACGAGGAGGATATTTGCGTTTTTGTCTTGCTTTTGACCTGAGTATGTCACGTTGACCTAACTGCGACAGTGACAGTGAGTCGTCAAGAGTCGCGACGTCAGAACAGCGATAAGTGTATCTTGCGAAGTGGAAATAACCTATCATCGTTCCTCCTGCAGCGCCTTGCTTTGAGCATCGGCAACAGTGGCTCTGGCCACGGAAGAGGTCTGTTACCTGAGATCATACAAACACGTTCCGATAACACAGTCGCTCTCGGAACGCTCGGAATATGTAGAAGTCAGAAGCTGGTTTTGGTTTTTTTTCTGGTTTTGCGCCGTCGATGAGGATTCCGGCCCGAGAGCTAATCATGTTAAGAAACTCCTCTCGGGCCATCTGATCAATAAGGCCGAGGAGCGGGCGCTACGTTATGATCTTGCCGTTCTGTTGCACTTTTTCAGACCTCTCCCATATGATGATGAGGACATCCAGGAGGCGCTTCTTAGCGGCGCCGGTGTGGTGGATTTGAATAAGATGGTCCAAAACAGATCAGTGTGGTCAAGACGTCACACTGGCTGTAAAATGAGCCTACAAGAGACTAGATACGAGAGATAAGGTCGACAAAAGCAGCCTTCTCTTACCCCTACTCGTACTTGCTTTTCAGCGGACTTTTGAAGATTCCCCCTTCAGAGATTTGTCGCCAAGAATATTAAGAAACGCGGCAGTATCGGGGCTGCAGCACAAAAACCTGGCTTCTCACTCTTTTGAAGGTGACGCGGTCACGCACGCTATTAGGCAGGGAGTGGGGAAAGCTTATGCCTGCAGGCCTCTGAAAGTCTTTGAGGCGTTCAGCTGTTATATGGAGCCCTCTCCCCTCTCGAAATCCCACATTGGCTCGATGTATAATTTCAGAACACTCTGGCTTTGCCCGACATTCGAGATGCTC
Organism: Cooperia oncophora; assembly: GCA_036418165.1. Taxonomy (NCBI): domain Eukaryota; kingdom Metazoa; phylum Nematoda; class Chromadorea; order Rhabditida; family Trichostrongylidae; genus Cooperia; species Cooperia oncophora. The sequence continues at coordinate 2,310 of MU958885.1, read as the reverse complement.
ATGGGTTCTCCACGGAACCATCGGGTCCGGGGGGCAAAATTCCCACTTATTAAAGTTTTTCCTAGTTATGACAGCTGTTAGGCTTCTTAGTATGATAGTTATTCGTTCAATAGCTGTATTTTACTTGTTATGCACGTTCATACCTAACATATCATATCACTAGATCTAGCCACTTCGGTTTTAACAAGTTCTAGTTCTGTTCTAGCTCTTGCCTTAGACGTCATTTACATGCTCCAAGGATGGAAGGTCATAAATATCTGAAAAGGTTTATCGAGGACATCGTTAGTGAATTCTACTACCCACTCCCACTCTTCCCTAAGCCGACAGAAGACAACATGTTTGAAATAGCAAAAAGGAGGAAGATAGGATCGAGTAGGAGCGGCAACACAAACATATTAGACATTGTCCTGGGACCGCTTAGGCATCCATACGCTGGCCTCACATATGGATGCCTAAGCTTCCCTAGTCCCTGGAGACGCTGGCGTTCAAGTGCGATTCGGGATGTACAGGCAGAGAACGTCTTGGAGGGGAGGGGAGGAGTAAATAGCACACCTAAACGTGAAGCTAAGAGAAGCCAACTACCGAGAAATCTCTTCCCAGAAGCAAATACGAGGACCAAATACAATATCCCCACCCCCCCCCTCGCTGGGATCAGGTAAAATAGACGATTTTTCCATTGAAGACAGACAAGGCGCTCGAGCACTTCGTATGCGTCCTTCCTTGTACAAGCAGCCTCAGTTGATGGAATAACTATGGAAGCGTCAGAACTGCCACGTCTAAGGACCGTAGCGCCTTCATCACTCAATGTGACGCCGCGAAAGTGGGGATAATTTCATATGCTGAACGAATAGCAGACTACCTATACAAGGGGGTATGTCGACGAATTGCCTGGGCGCGCCATTGTCCTCAAACCTGAGAACTATTATGGACAAAACTATTTCTAAAGTGATTCTTTGAACAGAAAAGCCAAAAATAGAAGACGCCCTGAGTTCTACTCGGGGATACATTCTCATAAGGCGCTCCTCAGCAAGCTGCTCGTCCTCCTTGAAAAAGGTACTTGTAGCAGCAGTGTTAAGCCCTTGGCCCAGGAACTACGCATAGTCTTCACACATCTCAAAAATCACTTTATTAACTACGCCAAAGTAATACAGAATCGCAACAGGACTATCAAGACATACTGGTCTATAAGTAATATTAATATAAGTCACGAACTACACAACATCACGTTCGACAATCTCAGAATTTACACTGCGGATTTCACGGACATGTTCACAAATTTAGAACATGATCTTATTATAAAGAAAATGCAAGAACTTCTTAACATTTGCTTCAAAAATGCCAACAGATCCTTTATTGCCACTAATGGTTACCATGTTTTCTATACAGATGGTAAAGAAATTAAGAACTACAGATATTACAAATCCAGCGATTTAGTATACCTTATCGACTATCTTTTACGGAACAGTTTTTGTCTTTTTGCTAATAATACGTTCAAGCAGACTAAAGGTGTCCCACAAGGTGGCAATTTTAGTCCACTACTGGCAGATCTTACGCTTTCTGTCATGGAGTATTACTATGCTAAATCCAAAAAGTTTAATAACAGTAAGCTGTTCATTCCATATAGATATATGGACGATTTGCTTGTTGTACATAATAACCAAACTGATGGTGATGTGGATGAACAACTTTCTCAAGTTTATCAAAATACCCTTCAATTGAAAAGACTCATAAGAGTGAAGTTTCCAGCAATTATTTAGATTTAACAATCAATATTACTAACGGTAAAATTAGTACTAAGCTGTATAATAAAACGGATGATTTTAGCTTCAATGTAATCAGATTTCCGTATAGTGACACAAACATTTCCCTTATTAACAAAGCCTCTGTTATATATACGGAAACGTTGAGGTTAGCAAACACTTGTTCGTTCTTCGATATATTCGTAAGCAAAATAACGGATATGGTCACGACTCTTTCGAAAAATGGCTACGAAGAAGATTTTATTATTACTAGCATTGTGAAATGTATTTACAAAAATAAATTTATAAGTTACAAATACTCTATTGCAAATAACTATAGAAAGATAAGTAGACTGGTTAGAGGTATTCTCATTGGCAGCGGTGTTCAACACTAGTTCTCCTTTTAGGACTGGGATTTGATTTAAGTGATTGACGATTTGATTTAACTTTTGATTTAGCTTTTTGTAATCCGCTGCGACAGTGTCTTTTACTCATATTCCCTTAGTTGGTTTAGCCCATCTACAACAATCCATTTTTCTTCCTCTTACACGTATTTAGTACTCACACCTGC
>MU958801.1:0-10108 GCA_036418165.1 Cooperia oncophora | reverse complement strand
CTGGCATGTCTTATTCCTCCACGTAGCGATGACGGTAGGATGGAAACTACACGTGATATCTTCCCAACAAGTGGATGTGTTCCTCCGAACTTTCGGAAAACGCCCAAAACGTTTTATCGTCCACTTGAACGTTCTACAGTGATGAGTGAACCTTGTGTAAATGTTCCTCCACTAAATACGATCCCCTCGTGAACACCCATGACGTATGTGCCCTGCTTCACGTGGAGAGCCAAACCAGAGTTCCGAAACCTGTCTAAAACAACTATATGAAGTTTACTTCACGATATTGAGCCGAACATCAAATAGGCTGGAGAATAAGATGGAATAGAATCTGAAGTAGGAAGTTCTCATAGCATCCCCACCTTGATTCAAATTCTTCTTCGGTGTCTTGCTATTTACTTAATACATTTTTTTGTTATTGCTTATGCTTGGAGAAGGAACTGAATAATATTTATACATCTTCGGCGAAGCTTCCTTGTCACTCATGACAAATAAAGGAGAAAGATCTTGTTGTCAACAGCAGCTCAGAATAATCAAGTTATCACATGAGATCAGAACAATTAACACTTTAAAGAGAAGTATCAGGCACAGGGAGTGCTTTTCGGTGTAGAAGATTCATTGGACAATGAAGTAAATGGGCTGTCCGGAATTTCAGGTTCACTTGTTAGCGAAGATGCCAGTATGGCTGGAACGGCTAGGACTTGAAATGGACTGCCTGCAATATGACTGCTGTCGAACATCACTCGCAAAAAGTACACGCCTGGAGTTTGTGGCACGTAATACATCGTAAGTGTTCCATCATGATTGTCCACGCAGTGAATCGGGGTCCTTGTTGGTCCGTCAACGAAAAGGTCAATGTCACCGAATCCAGCAGAGGTTAAGTCAATAGAAACATGCGTTGATCGCTGTACGATCACAGGCCCAAGACCAGGTCCTGTAACGGTGACCAGATCGGCTCTTGGTGGCCCGGTTCTCGAGACAACGTATTCTGCCTCTGCTTTGTTACCATCAGGCACCGAATGTAAAAGGCAAGGCTCTCCAACAGGGAGATCGCGATACGTGACAGATATGGTGTAATCTCCAATTTCCGACGGAGTGAACCACACACGCATTCCAGTTTCGGTAGACTCTATGGTCGCTTCAACGATACTGCCAGAGGGACTGACGATCACGATTCGAGTGTTGTCACCGTCAGGCGTGAACACATGCACCTCCTGCTCACAGTTCACCGTTACGATCGCTGAAAAGAAATGCATGACAAGGCAGCATCATAAGAAGGCGAGGTCGACGAGAAAAAAATCACACACGGCACATCAAACAATGCATGTTATTGAAAGGAAGTTGTTCAGAAAGCTAGCTCGATTTGTAGAAATTAAACTTATCACCTAAAATGAGACATGTCCTCAAAGGCAGAGGGCACGATTAATCCTCTAGGCATGTAGGATGTATATGCTAATCATCAAAGAATGCCGCGCCCCCCTAGCAGGCTTTAGATTCTTTTCCAAAGAAAAGCTGTCTCCAACCAAGAAAGTCCGCCAACTTACCATGAACTTTGAATGGAAACCTGGGTAGATCGATAGTCTATAAGGTTATTTACAAATTATAGATAGCAATTTACAAAATAGAGATAGCCAGAACTGCGCCAACTGCACTTTCCAAGCAACTTATGACCAGTAAGTTCTAATGGTGCAGTAGCTGGAGATTTGGTGTGTAGTTTCGCGAAAGATAAGGCGAGAAATAGCACACAGTCGAAATCGATCGTCGAACGCAGAACTTTACCCGCTGAATCCACCACTACTCGATTCAACGTATTCCGATTTCCTCGCTTCATGCTTCTATCAGCTCACCTCACAAACTTCCAACCTACCTTTATGCATTGGAAATTTACCTGCTCATGAGTTGCTTGTGAAATGCAGGTTGCAGCTTTGCTGTCTATATTTGTAAATAACCTTATAGACACTACCGATCTACCCAGGACTCCACTAAAATCCCAACAGGAGCTGGGTTGGCGTGTTTGTGTCGCGGGGTGAAGAGGGCCGCGTAGTTTTTTGAGAGAGACTCGCCAGGCGACATTTTTCCTAAAATTTGTTGACTTTGGCGCGTTTCTCGTGTTTCGTATGTTATATACCCCCGCCGCCGCTGGACAGCAAGAATTTTGAGGGGAGAAAAGTGGGATAGCGGGATAATTTTCAAGTTTCGAAAACGTAGCTAACGTTGAGAATATGCCAACGAGAATGGTACGTTAAGAGATATACGATATTTTCCTCGCGTTTTCCGCGTTTCACATGTGGCAGTTGTAACCCTCCCCCCCATCTCCCCCCCCACACGACAGTCTCGACTCGTATCGGAGAATGAAACTAGCGGGAAGGCAACGTATGGAAGCTACTTTCAGAGGGTGTGGTGGGGCGTACAGAGCCGACCAAAATCTCTAATTGAGCCCTAAAGGACACTTATTTGGCGGCCACCTTCGATACGGCCTGTCCCTCTTTTACGTACTATCTTGCCTCTGCCGGCGCCGCACTTTGTTTGCGAGAACAAAATATCGTGCTCAAGCTTTCCTTAAATTCGCCAATGACAGTGCGCGAATTCTATCGTAAAGAAAAACCTGGACCATTCATCTCGCTACCACTTAGTTTTATTAATCCTTTGTCAATAACTATGTTCCTTCGTTCCGATTAAAATATTGCGAAATTTCGGTGTTAGTGCATCCCCATTCCCCCGCTCTTTGAGTCTTCAAGACGCTACCTCATAAGTAACCACTCTTGGGGAAAACCTCGTGACGTGCATTTGTGTTAACAGCAGCTTCCGGGAGGCCACAGCGTAGGAGGGGAATGCCTCACCAAACTACGTGACAACTGTGTAAGTGGGTGTCCCCTGCTCGGTATTCAGCGGTTGGACTGAGTCTTTAAAGACCGTTAAGGTCGCCCGCTTCACTAGACTTGAAGAATTGACCTCTCATTTTCGTAAGGACGGACGGCGACGAAAAAAGTCAATCAAAAAAAATAAGTCGTGAATCGGTCCTACAATCAAAACGCTGTTATTCCTGAGTGATCTCATTAACAATATACGTCGTAGAAGGACAGTTACAGAGCAGAAAGAAAAAAAAACACAGCTATCGTACAGCCCACGGAGTTGATTCGTAGACCACGCCCGCGCCAGTATGTACGAATGGTAAAGTCCGTAAAGGATAAAGGTGGAACCAACAACTTATCATAAGGCGGAGCCTAAGCTGTGCGTCTCCGAAGCCACAGCAGGCGCTCGAGCGCTTTTCGGAGACATTGCTTTGCGTGATTGGCCACACTAGGGCAACGAAAGGAGCTTCTGCGAGTAATTCGTCCGAGTAATCGCTGACCGCTTTCTTTAAATGTTAGATAAGGTCCCCGCAAGGACGTGCAGGAGCGGCATCGTGGAGGTGAAGTAAATGCCCCGTAGTGGTAAAACTAATTATTAGTGATCCACGTAATGCTTCTGTTTAGCAGTATTGAATACAAATACTCGAATATTGAAAACGACTATTCCTCCTTGACGCAAGAGACAGCACGGATCACGGAGCTCATTTCTAATTTCACCTGTAATATTGACTTCAACGTTACTCGCTGATTCCCGAACAATCCTGTATACATCTAGTGAACGAAATAAAAACTTACAACTAACAAAAAACAACGGGAAGTTTTTACGACGCGAACCACAACAAAACAGGTACAAAAACACACGCAAATTAAGACAGGATCACACATTCCACACAAAACGAAACTGTCGCAATACTTGCTTACTCCCATCGTAATGAAAATAGCGGCTAATTTCAAATTACAGCATTCTATCAAACAGCAGGGCGGAGTGATGGGATGAATCATTCTAACCAGTGCGCGTTACTCTCATTGATGAGTTGATACACAGTTATTCGCCACTTTGGATGCGACACTCCAATGAATGTGACCCGCTACGAAATCGCTGTGGAATGCGACTCCACGTTTACCAAGCTCTATTTTCAAGTTTCCATTCAGTTTCCTCATCTTCGTGAGTTGTAGAATGTGAGTGTTGACATTGAAATCGTAGGCGTAGTTCGAGGCGGTGAGCACGGTGGGGGCTAGTTTTGTCACTTACCCTCAGAATTGTAGCGGTTCAACTAATATCCGCTACTCTGTGAAGACCTGTGGAACTCTATAACGAAATTGGAGCAACCTCGTCGAGTTACCAAGCAACATGTGTTTGTCACGGTACTTCACTTACTTATAAGAGTAGACAGCGTACTGTTGGCGGCGTGTCTTTACAAACATAAGCTGGTATCATTTAGCAGCTTCACAAAATTCCACAGGCCTTCACTTGATGGCTCGACACGCCAATTCAGTAGGAATGCAAAAATTCATAAAGTAAAAGTCAACTCTGAATCTAAACCAGGACTCACAACTAGAACGGACTGCAAAAACTTCAGAAAGGTTTTTACTTCGAATAGCACTCTGTATAGTTAATATTCTTCGAAGGAATCATGATTTGCCGTAGTGGTAAATTAAGCCAAAAATTTTACAGCAACTAGTCACAGTCTGAAATTCTGTGGAAACGAATCTCAAACCAAGACATAACCGGCAACCTCATCGGCCAGTTCATTGCTCAGTTTTTGCCTTGACAAGATCAGTACGACTCCACACAGAGAGGAAGACATTCAATTCTCACAGCAATCAACAGAATGAGCATTAATGAATCAACGTACATGCTCGTTATTAACCCAATCACAACTGGATCCATGGCTTGACAGTCAAGTCCAACACAAAACAACACTCAAATCTGATAAAGCTAAACTGCGTACCGTTTTCCAGACCCGTGACTCTGATACCAGACGTGTCGATCTGAGGCTCAACATTGATCTCTATTGGCGGAACTTGAGCACCAGCAAAAACCACGTTCAGCTAAACATCACAATGTGGGCAAAGCGACTACGATGTTTTACGTAATATCCTGCTTTGAGCAAACATAGCTCAAAGGGAAGATACCTTGAAAATGCTGACTCATGGCCAATGGGCTTGAATCTAGATAAGAGTCAAACCTGCACAGTATTGTTCACTGAGGCTTCGCTTGGCGGAACGCCAACCTGTTCTTTGCCAGTTGAAAGAAAAAAAAGGAACGGGCTGGCGCAGCGTCAAAGCCATCCCCCTGTTGCGCCCTATAATCTGCAGCGAAAAAGACTGTACCCGTAGAGTTAGTGCACTGACAATTGACCAGGCCGTCCTCTCCCCCCTCTCAGTCATAATGAGGCTAACAAGCGAAGCTAAATATAATCACCTGGTATGGTCCTGGCCTCGGTGCAGTGTACTTCACAGTGAATGATCCGTCATTGTTGTCCAGCACATCGATTGCGACAGCTTTACCATTTTTATCAGCGAGAGCAACCTAGAGCAATTGCCTTGCACACTGTCGGCAACACCCAAAAAGGCTCACCTCAACTGCACCAGAACCAGCTTGTTTGGCATCTATGGTGAAGTGAGTGGGTTCCTGGCTCTTCACTGGACCTTCGACTCCAGGTCCGAAAATTCGCAGTTTGGAAATGTCGACAGGTTCGTAGACATTCACCTTGAACAAAGAGAAATAAATGTGACATAGGAACATGTCTTTAGTCTCAGTTAAAGAGACGCTGTGCGATCACCTCAGAGGTGCGATGGCGCAGGCTTGCAGACGAAATGTGGTGCTCGGCCATTCAGAGGTTCGCAAAAATCAAGAGAGGGGCTCGAGATAGCTTGATATTACTTGCCATCCCTGACCTCGACCAGTTAACAATGCCATATCGAGTCAACGCGCTAGCCTCTAAAGCTTCCATTATACCCACATAGTCTGGACGATACAAACAGCCATGCCGAGAGACAGAGTGGCGCGTACTAGTATCGTTAACACGGGAAAGGAAAGCTAGCGGTTGCCACATGAAGTGAAATCAGGGCAATAATATATACGCGACATAGTTACACGCTGGAGTGGTATGGACAAAGTGGAACAATAATGTAAGATGTGTTTCGCTGCTCTTCCCTGCCAGGTGCGTAATGCTTCTTCCCACCCGCGTGATAAAACAGTGATTGGCTCTCAAACTTTGAAAATGGTCTTGAGCCCGAGCCCCATTCCAAACCATGCTTACGCACTCGCAGACTCGCAGGTCGGAGGGTTGTGACGCAGCGATTACCGTCGTTTTAGAGTGATTCACTTATGGATTTCGGCAAACCAGGTGAGCCTGTCGTAACAATATATGATAGGAGCTAAGTAATAGCCGCTCCTCCGGCTTCTAGTAAGACTTTAAGCCACCTTCGCGCGCTTTACAGTAAGCTAAATAAGGTCGTTCGCGAGGCACCCTCTCATAAGCCTCAGTTTGGCAGTTCTGACCCCTCCTACCAAAACTCACACAACGCGATTGTCGGTGTTACAAGTTTGACAGCTTGCTAGAATACATCGGATAGCAGGCATATCGCTTTAACTTGGCATGGAATTTTCGATTCTTGATGCTCGATCATAGAACGTAACATGCCACGCTTTGTAGAACATTCGCAGAGCTTTCCCAAAGAGGCTACCACTAAGGCAGAAGGTTTTCACTTGGTTATTTACAGTGTCAGTCTTTCACAGGTTCTCCGAGCTCATCTTATTTGAGTGATGTCGCAAGACTGGAGTAGAGCTTTGAAAATCAACACTGCTTTGGCGTGAGGACACCACGCATCTCATCCGCAGGACTATCCACTTACTATGTTGTCTCGCTCCGCTTTGTGAAATGGAGATATCGACTTCGCATAAGTACATAACCGTCGGCTCGAAACGGCCGCCGCGGAGTGGAAGTACTTAACGCGTCTCTCACGGAGCTATCGAGGGGGGATCCAGGAGGCTCATCGCACTCGTTACGACTAGACCTCGGACGCGTTCGTAGTGTACTTGACTCGAGGTCGTCAACCGTGATCCCCTGGCTAACAAAGCATTACGGTCATTTTAATCTCACCATTCAAAGTGGCCGACACATATAGAGGAATGGCAGAAAAGCAAAGGGGATAGAGCAGCGGGCCACTATACCATTTGGAAGCTAGTACCTTAAGCTGTGTATGCCTGTGAAAACTTTGGGAACGCTCAGCCTCTGAAGAAGTTCTGCGAATGAAAGAGAAGCCCGAGTGGTGAAAATCGGCGCCGGTTTTTCAAATCAGATGTCATAACAGGAAAGTGCGCTGCTCAAATTTGACCTGCGCCGGACCATAGTTGTGTGTAAGGGTGTTCTCGAAATACACGGTGGAAGATCTGGTTCAGGAGCCCGTACAAGGAAGAAAGGAAAAAATTTGTTGTCGTGGGTGGTCCCATAATATTCATCCTGCACAAGAAAAACGGGTGGATGAAGTCAGGCACTGAATATCTGATCACAGAGCCTGGACCCTTGTCGAGCTTCCCCGCGAGTCTGACATCCCAGCTGCAACTGCTGCCCGAGTTATGTCCGATAAACGGAGGATGGTCAAGAGGGTGGCGCATGGGTACCCAATTTTCTTATAGAAGCACGAACGCAGTACCGATTCTATACCTCCAGCAGTAATGTTCTCAGCATGAGATGTCACTCAACTGTGAAAACGCACCCCGGCCCTAGATGAAATATGGGTGGTCTCGGACCTCGAGTCGAAACTCACAATCGTCAATTTTCTATGAATGCAGATGAGAAGCCGCCCGAGTTCTACCATGAAGAGTTACGTGGGCGCAAGTGGATGATCATCATAGCAAAGGATTCCCACACTGTGGCTTTCAAGCGGCTCTATACAGAGGACAAATCCGTCACTGTCGGTGCATATTGCCTGTTCCTCGGCATTCAGATCGACAAATGGATGCTACCACACAACTACAAGAAGGCCACCGTTGCTCGTCATAGTGCCAGACCCCGAGTAACTGTATTGTAGATCAGTGCTGGGACACAAACAATACTGAGACCTGAGTTCAATCGTCCCATTCGCCCGTCATAAAGCCATGCGATTACAACTGTTCTATTCAGTAGAGAGTACTCTTCGACGGCAGACGCTACAATGTTTTGTCATTTGCCGAAATTGGCAACAACAGCAATTTACTCACACTTGTTGAAAAATCGAAGGTACCAGAGGTCCAAAGGCCCTCGGGGCACTGGGAGCGGGTCATTGGTGAAGGAGGGATTTACTCATCCTAAAGCTGAAATAATCACTTTTCTATCTATTCTCCTCTTTGTTTTGTTCAGAAAAAAACCATCGGCCACTTTGAATGGGAATGGACCTAATACTAGCTCGATGGATCACCCATACCATGACATATGGCACCCTATGCACCCAGGTACCCCTTGGTCAATGTCCCTCTCTCCGCCCTCGTCAGAAGGAGTCCCGAGGCTACTCAGTGGAGATGAGGAGGGTTTCTTCTCTAATGATCTAAACACAACACAAGCCGTGTGTCTCTTCTGCAAGGAGAAACCCAATCCTAAGCGGTTCACCCCGAAATTCACTCCGAGAAGGTGCTCCTGTGCTGGCTTTTGGGAACGCGAGGGACATCTGCACAACCGCAGTACAAGGCACGCTACCATTTTGTGTGCGCTCAGCTCCGGAAACGCATGCAGACTGCTGGAGAAAAATGACCGACCTTCGGGGCACCTCATGAGGACGCGAGACCCCGTACTGCTATGGAGACCTACCCAAGATTTGAGCGAGCAAGGCCTGGAGACGCACACCACTGCTATCTGCTCCGCCGCTCTTTTAAGGCTTTCTTACGTCTGAGAAAACTGTCAGCATAGTTGGATGACAGTCCGAATCGAGAAACCGCCGATTACTCACGTACCCACAGCCTCTCGGCAGTACTTTGGGAGGATACTAGGGGTATGCTCAACAGCCCAATGGGTGGCAGCTACGCATAGTGTCTAAACAATGACGAGTATATTGTTGATTAATTTCCACTGTATTGAGTGAGAGAATAAAAAAGAAAAAAGTCACAACAGTGACAGGACTTTCTTTCCAACCTAATATATCACTAGTAATGAATACTCAATAACTTACCGGGAATGGCGAACCCAGGTATTGCATAAGAATAAACCGCACCGTTTAGGCTGGTTTCGCTGACTATGATGTTACTTTCTGCCGGGAGAGAATTTAGGAAAACAACTGTAGCCATAGATTCCACGATCAATTTGAGAGCCGCTGAGAGGGACGTGAGTTAGATCCTTATCTAACACTTCAACTGATGGAGCCTCATCGCTTGCTGAAATGGGAATGTACTCTACCGCACACACTCAGAATGAAAAAAATTAAAAAAACGACCTCCAGTGTGTCGAGTGTCAATTCGGAATGACGCTGGTTTGCCAGGGATGAAACTGATATCATGATCAAGGCCGGTAAGCTGTGCTGCCGATGGGTGGAAACCGGCAATCGGTGGCTCAACCTTCAATACGCAACGGAATCTCGCCTATGTGTTCGCCACCTGCTAGGACATTGACCTTGTAGATTCCTGGCTCCTTGGGCTGGAAACGAAATTCATAGCAGTTCACATCAAAGAGAGTAGCTGCTTTTGAAGAGAAAAAAGTAAGAAGGAAGAAAAGAAAAAAAAAATCATTTCATCAGTTCTTTGTCAACTGCGGGTGTAGGTTAGGACTCCACGAGAGGTCACGGCTGCCATGTCTCGCCTCGCCGCGCGCGGCGATTGCAACTGATTTTACGAGAGCAACATGGTCGTGCGATTAAGATCCCGGTCCCTTCACATAGTTCTGGCATCACGCGAATCTGCTTGGATTTTTCCAAACCAGAATATGTCAATGCGAACAACGACAGAGTTATTTTGAACGGCAGCTGCCTTATTCGACGGGTTGCTATAATTCTTCAATCGGCGTACCGTACTTTAACCCTGGTCTGGCCCTGAGAATCTTAAACCTTACAATATCTTACAATTGAGGCCAAAAGAAGGATTCACCATGAAAAGAATTTTCGTAGATTGCTGATGTATTCTCTAAATATTATTTCTATGTTAATGGTTAGTGTTTATACTAGTAGTTGAATATCGGGCCCATTCCTTTCATAGCCTTCACACCTGCAAGTATAAAGCAGACGGTTGGAAATCTCATGAACTATGCAAATGCAAAAAATACATAGCGAAAGCATCGCGGAGGAGC
>MU958734.1:2756-23686 GCA_036418165.1 Cooperia oncophora | reverse complement strand
TGGCTCAACAGCAGGGTATAATTCCAAAGTCTGAAAAGTACGTTTAAGAGATTTTATGTTATGATAATGTCCACTTACAGGTGTTAGAATGATCTTCAGGTTTATTAACCCTTATGATAAAGAAAGGGCCAAGAAAGATCTCGAAGAACTTGCTGAACAGGAGCGTGAACGGCGAGCAAAGGAAAAAGACACAAAAGTCACTAAAAAGAAGAACAAGAGCCAGTCAAAATCAGAACTCTGAATGTTTATTAATTTATTTGTTTATCTCAAAAGAATCTCCCTCACAGCATAATTTCATATTACTGTAAGAAAATCTTGAAGTGCTCTTAATCTCCTTGCGGCTAGTCAAAGGTGCTTATTCACTTGTTTTATTCACTTTGGTTGTGATTACTAGTTGTGCAATTATATTGTGCCTTGTTTGGAACTTATAAAGTTTTTCAAAAGTTATGTGATCATCAATAGAGGTTGTTTGCCAAGGAACGGATATCGATTTGTTTTCTTTCGTCTTTTTATGTTGGCATGATATTGCTTTATTAAACTGCTTCGATTGTTTAGATGACAGAAATTTCGCTAAAAGAATTGAAGGATCTCGCCGATGATAACGAGATCGACCTGTCGGCTCGAGGCCTCACTGCTGTACCTAAAGCATTGCCACAGGTTCACTTTGAAATTAGATTTGAAGAATTAAGTCCTGTCCTGGCACTGTTTGCCCTTTACTGCCTCTAATGTATCAGAATACCTGTCAACTGCGAAGCCTCCCTCCTCCTTTCTTTTTTTTCTTCCACTTTCCTTCTATTCAAGCCTCTGTCCTTTCTCCCCTCTTCCATGTTCTCCTCCCTTCATAGGCTCGGCCAGAAGCTGCAATGAGAAAATGCTTCTGGACCCTCCCAGAGATGAATATCCAGTTGACAGATGACCTGTAACCCTCTTATAGAAATTAGGGCACTGTCGTACGTTGAGGCTCCCAGCGAGGGGGTCGTGTTTTGTCCCTGGAAGGCGGGCGTTTTTGTCTGGAAAAAATGTTTTCGCTTGTTGGTTTTTGTCGATTTTTCCTGTTTCAAGTACGCTGCATCCCTATTTCTCCCCTCGCCTTGCCCAACGACAGTTTTTCTGGAAATAGTTTTTGGAAGAACTGCAGAAAATTGCTAGGTTGGGGAAAATCCGGGAAGATGAATTGTAGGTAGGATGTCAAATGGAGAAGGGGTCGTACAGAAGGAAATTTTAGAGAAGGGTGTCGTGTTTTCCCGCTTTTGCCATCGAGAGGAAGTACCCTTACAGGAATTTTGATCGCTTATTCGGATTTCGTGCCTGAGTAGACTGGGCACAGACTTGCGACAGGAGTTAACTTGCCTTTGGGCGTACATATCGCATCCATTTGTCGCGAAAATTCTGGGCGCTCACGCTAAATTGGCCTTGGTGTCAAATTTGCAAGCCCCGCTCACCTGTACAACTTAACTAGGGAACTTTTTGTTTTATCCTGATGAACTGAGGAGCTAGCTAAAGGTGCAGATAAGTCTCGAGCTCTAAACACATCCCTGGCATCGACCAGCATGTCGGTGCCTAAACAATGTCCTGTGACCGCGGCATCCTGCAGCCCGAGAGCCGGAACCGATGAGATCCGCACATCGCTTCGCGTCTCAAGGAACATTGTGAACATCTTGTGTCATGAGAGTCGAACTACCCCGACAGATAGCTGGCCGCAGTATAAGCCCCCGTAGGAGTTAACGATCCTTTGAGAGATATACAAATATTTCTCAGTAGGAAGGCAATAGGGGAGAAAGTGCCAAATTACAAATGAGCGTAAACGAACATGGTTTCTGAAGTTAAACGAGCATGGTTCCTGAAGTCGCTGTACTGCCAAATTCGGCAATGCGTCTCCTAAAAGCCTCTCCTCTTCCGAGTCTGTTTGAGCAGTTTTGGTGCAGAATCATTGACACAGTTGTATTCATTGTTAATCAAAAGCTTATACGTTTTAAGGTCCCACGACTGACTCATGTCGATCTAGGATCTAACAAAATTACAGTTTTACCGCCGTCTTTGTGCACAATGACTCGCCTTGTGAGGTAGTGTAGAATTCGTTGCCATAGTCATCGCCTCGTAATCAGATTTTTGAGTTTCAGGCTGGAGTTGGGCAGCAATCAGCTGGATCACCTTCCCGACAATATTGGAGCCCTTGTACATTTAGAACATCTGGATCTTTACAATAATCAAATCGAGGTTTGTAGTTGGAAGAAGTTAGTAAAGTAGTTGAATATGTGAGTAGCTTGTAAGGCGCACGCTTATGGTGTTGTTCTACCCTTCGGTTGCACCCATGGAGCCAAGCCGCTCTAAAGGCTATGGCACGATAAATTGGTACTCGGTTTAAAAGCTAGCAGAGTGCTGTTTAGTGAAATAATGGCGAAAAAACGAGGTGAAACGGTCAACAACCTGCGAAGAAATGCCTTTATCCTTCATGACCAGAAACAATTTCGGACGAGTTTCCCGTAGGCATCGTGCCAGTAATCGCTACGGTAGATACGGCTGCATGTATGTACTCATATATCCATGCAGCACCGCAGCCGCTTCATATCAATCCCTTCGCTTCATATTTTACTTCGCAAATGAAGCAATACGAGCATCAGGTACGGTCGTCCATTTGTGGGCGGGCGGGTGACCGGGTCGATATGTTGCAGCTTGATAGGACCTTATAAGGGTGCATTCCTTGGAAAAGGCGTTATGCAGCGCCTGAAAAAGGGCGCGAATTCCGTCTTTCCAGGCGTATAATTCTACTCGTCTCGAGTATTCATCGTGCCAGCTGCCTTTAATTAGATGATACTCGAGCAACACAATAGGCTTAAACGCCAGATGGGCTCCTACAAAGGAAAAAAATGGGCGGGAACATCGGCCTCAGAGCCTGTCTTGTTCGTCTTATACCTCTTTATTGTTGAAGTTGTCAGTTTTCCTTGACAAAACTGGCAAGTTTAGTCTTGCGTAGGGCGCAGGATATGTGGGGGTGCGAAGCAGGGCCAACGGACGATATCTCCGCCCTCGCGTATGTTTATCGTTTAAGCTGCCCGTTTTTTTTCGATTGATTGAGGACTTTTACAAAGTATTGCCAGCTTTAAGTGCAGCTATGCTTCGGTTTTCTTTTTCAAACCTTTTTTGATTTTTTTATGTGCCTGAAAAATTCGGTCGATTGGTTTTTGAACATATGGCTGGATGTACTATAACGCTCCGGAGGAAATACCAATAGTTTCTACACAAAGGTGGAGAAAAGTGCTGCGAGCTTTTTCCATTTTCTTGCCGTAATGCTCAAAGAACTAGCCCATTTGTCGTGCATCGTAGCGTGTGATTAGAGAGAGAAAAACAAAAGCGTTAGTGAAGCAGAAATGCCCTCATATATCTGCCTATTCGGTACATACTTAGGACATGAAGGCAACTGGTACAACAAACTCCCAATACGAGTAGGATTAATATGCCTGGTAGGACGGAATTCGCGACCTCCAGCAGGCGCTGCGTAGCGCCTTTTCCAAGGAAGGTACCCTTATAAGGCCCTATCAAGCTACAACATACCGACCCGAACGCCCACCGCGCCCGCCCGCCCACAAATGGACGACCGTACCTGATGCTCGTATTGCTTCATTTGCTAAGTAAAATATGAAGCGAAGGGATTGATATGAAGCGGCTGCGGTGCTGCATGGATATATGAGTACATACGTGCAGCCGTGCCTACCGTAGCGGTCAATGGCAAGTGCCCTATGGGAAACTCGTCCGAAATTGCTTTCGTACACGATCATCCACCACCGACCAAAGCCTCATATACGCCAGATTTCTTATGAAACAATCCCACCACCCACTCCACCGGGCTTTTTCGGCGCACGTTCCCCACTATATAGCACCCTGCTAGCATTTTAGGCCGAGTAGCGAGGTATCGTGCCATGTCCCTTTGAAGCAGCTTCAGCGCCCGGGACAGTAGGTCAGAGTGGATGGAGATCTCGTGCCTTGGTGCGTACTATGCTACTCTTTGCCTCCGTCTTCGCCAATACAAGGCTCCAAAAACTAGAATGGAACATGAATATTATTGCGCGATTATCAAGCCCACTTTGACCTGCTATCCCGGCCGCTTGAAGCTGCACCAAAGTTTTAGTATGGATGCTTCGCTTTTCCACTTTATTCGTACTTTTATTCTTCGATCTCATCGCGGAAGGAGCTGTAAAAGGATTCGACTGACAATTGCGGTTATGAATCATTTTGCCGTTTACCATGCGTCACTGTATCAGGAAATAATTCCGTTGAATAAATAGCCGTTTATCCACGTGTGAGCGGATGTGTGCATGGCTAAGTAGCCGCGTTTACGATTACCACCTAACGCGGTCCTGGGTTTCAGTCCGCGTTTGTCGAATTCTCCCCCCCCCCGCGTCTTTTTCTCCCCTCCCTTCTCTTTCTCCGTCCAGATATAAGGCCAGTTCAAGCCTTATCCCGGGCGGCACGATAACTTTGGTTCTAAGTTTGTCTGGGAGAAATAAAGAGCACTTGCATTTTGTGCATGGCCTAACCTATGCAAGCCTCATTGTTATACGGTCCAGATCGGCTTTCAGTAAACTGCGATCTTGATGGAAGACTAGAATGCGTGGAGTAAAAATCTCCAGAAGGAGTTGGATCATTGCCAAAGACGTAATCCTTTACATCTCTTCCTATTTGCAGATAAATGTGATGAATAGCGCCGTTTATGCTCCATTGTTTGACATAATGCAAAAACATTGTGCAGCGTCACATCTCGGGATGCCCAGACTGACGCTATTCGAGCTAAGTAGAGGTTGAGGGGAAATGAGGGGGGGAGAGAGAGAGAGAAAAAAAAGCGAATGAAGAGTATGGGGCAGAACGAACGGCCTAATGAAGTATTGTCAATCCCGAAAGTCGAGATGATGAAGTTGTTGTCGCTCAGGAAAACAATGGCAAAGTGGTGATAATTCAGTAGTGAAGAAATATATAAAATAGGCGGGGCGCATTCGCCACGAACGGGTCCTTTCCTCACATACTTTTAGTCTCTGAAAAAGGTACATCTCCTGTACTTGTGAGCATGAGCACATCGTCCATAGAAGGGGCCTGAACCTTAAAGGAACAGCGAAGAAAATTTTTTGAACTTTCAAAATTCTCACGGGGAGCTCCGGGGTGTGTGAACCCATTTTTTCGGGTCAAAAGGGATTTTGCGCTGCGGTAATTTCGAATAGTACTTCAAGGTCCCCTCACCAGTTCAGAAAACGACAAGTTCAATGTCCGTATTTCAGGAACTGCCTCTTTCTTTCTCTAATCTGAATGCGTTGCGATGGCTGGATTTGAAGAAAAATCCGTTATCGCCCGAGCTGCTGAAGGTAGCATATCCGTCGCAGCAGTCCGCTTGGTACAGTATGACTGGTACAGTAGTCATACATCAAGCGTTTCAGGTCACAGGTAACTGTGGAAGTGAAAAAGAGTGCCGACAAGCCGCTCTGAATGTGGTTTCCTACATGAAAGAGTTGCATAAAGTTCATAATATTCAGGTTTGCAGAGCAACTTTTATCTCTTTGTCCTTTTTCCCCCAGAATCCCGTTTTTTATGCTTCTCATTGGTTTTTGTTGTTTGTTTTTTGGCTTTTGAAAGCGTTCGGCGTTAAGCATTAGGAAGCGAACGGCTAGGTTTATTGATTTGTGAGCGAAGAAAGTAGCCCTACTTATTGGCTCTTTGCTTCCTCGCTCATTCCATCTCGTAAATTGCTTATCTTCCACGGCAGCTATCGCCTAGTTTCAGTTTTTCGCCTGTTTTAATATTGATTCCTTGGCAGATGTTGACTCAGCAGAAAGTGCACGAGAAAATCCAAGAAGTAAAAGAAGCGAAGGAAACGACTCATAAGAATAAGAAGAAGCATCATAACAAGAAAGAGGATGCAGCACATCAAGCAGCCAAAAATAATGGTGGGTTTCTTTGGTTGCTGAACCAATTGCTGTAAAATGCTATCGTCGGTGTTTTTTTTTCGTATATGGTATCAAAAACTTTTATGGAGCCATAGTGTCGTTCCTGAAGTACTGAGAACTCTTGTTTTTCGCATAATCAGGCGCTTTTGGCACCCTTCCCGGAAATACCTTTTGTTAAAGTTCGAATATCACGGCGGAATACCCTATTAATGAGTTATAAGGGCTGTCGCCCATCTGTGATGAATTTTCTGCCGCTAAAATCGATAGCGTCGCCATGGACGTGATGTGAGATGTAAAGCCTGATGAATAGCGAAGTGAAGAGCTTTCTTTCCGTCCGTGATTGACTGTAAGGCTTGTTTGATTCGTGCGGTTATCGGGATTTGTGGTTTTCGCACCAGTATAATCATCATTTCATGAAATATTACTGTTTCGTACATTCTGAGATTTTTCTCTTCTTCGATTCTCAATTTTTATTCTCAATTTTTTGGTCTGCAGGTGTCTGCTTCTGACGCATTTCGGGGTTGAGGGTATATTCTGCTGCATCCTAGATTACTGCTGATGCATCTTATGGAGGAGTTCCTGTGAAGTTTGCAATAGCACGAGCTTCGTTCACTCTTGAGAGAGTCCACAAGTCATACCGTGGTGTGACATATAATACAACAGAAACTAGCCAAAGGAATCAGCTAAAAAGCAAAATGCCTCCCCCAAGCAGAACAGCGTCTCTGCTCCTGCTATTTGAGAACAGAGCGGAGCGAATGCTTTTTTAAATTAGCGACTATCTTCACGATATTCATCTGCGACTGTCATGATGAGCATTAAGCCAAAGAGAGGCTCTTCAGAGGTGCTAATTCAAATGCTTTGATCCTATTTCTGCTAAGATACTTCACCTATATTTTTTGACGAGATATGCAAGAGGTCGTGTATCTAAATGCTGCTGTGTCCCATAAAGTTCATTCTATTCGGGACCAATCTGTCCTTTCTCTCGTCTTCCAGCTCGTCTCCTTCTACTCTCACCCTTTTCTCTGATCTCATTCTCTGCCCCACCAGCTCACATCTTAATTACTGATCACTTTGGTTCCCTTTCAAAGCGTGTTTCATACCCTTCTCAGTCCCTTCGTTTGCATCGTAATCAGCTAGACATGAATTACATTTACTCATAACCACAAATATTCTGACTATTGTTTTATGGCCCCTTTATGCGTCGGCGAACCTAACACATAAGTATGAAAGTCTCAGCGAGTCGTGACACCCACTGACTTGAATCTGCATTGATGTAGGGACCTCAACTAATAGATCGATCCTACGTCTCTCTATTGTAGCTTTGAACTTCCCGAAACTTCACTCCTTTCCACTAGTGGCAACCGTTTACTTGACTTCCTAGTATCTCTCGCTAAGCCGTTATTTTGACCATTACGTTCCCACGATCTTCTCTAGTGCAAAGCGTAAAGCCTGAGAATACGACTGTAAAGTTCATCTATCGCCCAGATCATATATCGCCCATTACTATTATGTCTTTTGGAATATGCATTACAAGCAGCGCAAGCTATGTATAGGCGCGCTGCTGTGAATTTATTAGCAGTATCAACATCCTTAGGAGCTTCGACTAATTGATTTTGACAAACTCGTAAGAGCCATTATTAAAGGCGCTTTTACTGAATACATGCTAGCTAGCTCCGAAATCAGCTCGAAATCTGCGCCAAAAGTGTACCCAAAAGTTATGTTTTTTTTTGCCATCAATTTTGCCAGTCATTGCTAGCAGATAAAACTCTTGCTCGCGTTAGTTTTTCTTCTCTTATGCTTTGGCTCTAGTCGCTCTCAGCCCGTCGCTCGCTAGCCTCCCAATTGAGACACTTCGTTCCCAATTACAGGAAATTGTTGCCTAAATTTCAACGGTTCCATTCTTCTCTTCACTGCTTTATTTCTTTTCACTGATTCTTTTCTATGTTAATTAGCATCTACGAACTCATATTTGGTCCACTCAGTCTAGAAATTGTGATTGCAGGAATGTGTCTTCAAGTAGAGTGAGAGAATTGAGGACTGGAGACCACCACACACAATTAGAATTACAAGCGCATAATCGGCGAGAAGGATTAGATACATATCTTTCAAGACAATCTGAGATGTCGCGGATTAGATATGGTTTAGGGGCATCGACTTATCATCTCATGAGTGATGGTATCGACAGTGATACGTTTTTGATGATGATCCAATCAATTTTTATCTAGTCATTCTCGCCAAATTTTTGACTGTCCAATTTGGCGCTGGATATGAACTCGGCTTTTGCAATCCATTGCTGACAGTGACCTGAGTCACATTACCTTTTGCAGATTTGCATATTTCAGAGTTCAGTAATCGATATGGGAATGAGCTTGGTTTTCTTCTGAAGCAGATATTCTTCAAGGGGTAAACCTGGAAAAAATCTGTTCCTGCGGCAGTTTCACCCCCTCAAACCTCAACGTATGATGAGGAATGCGCGCTCGCTACAGATACTGCACTTCACGCCTGCTTTTGTGCAGACGCCTAAGGCATTTGCGTCAACCTGATCCAGTTCATATTTGGTGGGGGAGTGCGGTGGCGGGAGGCGTGAAACTTCTCCAGGAACGAATTTTCGGCCAACACTGATGGCTCATTTCGAAATTTTTAGAAATCTAATTTTGAAAAAAGGGAGAGTGAGGGGTATGCTGTGCCGAAAAACTGTCATTAGTGCCCCTATAAAACAACATTTATTTAAAACAAACAAACCGGATCGGAGATTTTTTAATCTGAAAAGCTTTGTGGGCGCAGTTCGCTTGCGGGGGGGGGGGCATTCTGCACTTCTGCTGCTTCCTGTCGACGGTCGAGGCATCAAGTAAAGATTTTTAAATCTTCTGTAGCAATGAAATGAAACCAGCCAAAGTTTGTACACTCGACATACAGTAACACTTCCATGTTAAATCAGTTAGGTCCAGCTGCGAATGCTGCGCACCTGGACCCTTGTAATGTCGCATAACCGCATCGTGAATGTCTCTAGTGATACCACTACATCGTTAAAATCGAGTCTTTGTTATCGCGGTGTTAAATGACGTGTTTTATGGCCAGTTCTTTCACGGAAGATAACGCCGTCGAGTTCTCAGCTCTCTAAATATAGTAATCAATAATATATTCCTTCTTGCTGCTGATGAGAGTTCTGGAAACGTTTTTGACCACGCGCCTGACGTTTCGGCCAGAGGCCTAAACATGGCGTAAGATTGGGATTTGCTCCGTGGATCAACAAACGCTTCTTGCCCCTAACCTTTCCGTCAAAACTTCAAGGAGCAACCGAAAATTTCCACTTACAAAACAGACCCACCAACGTCACTTTTCGCAGAACGTTGAGTCCGTACGGTTCCGAAGTATATTAATTACTCATTTTGCCGTCCTTAACAGTGTCTGTATCCCTGGACAGGCTGTGCATATGACCAAGCACGAATATGTCTCGCAGCGGATATTCGTTAGCGGAAAACTGTCATCTTGTCTCAGTTTAGGACAATGACAGAACTAAATTGGTTTCAGGATGAAAATAATCTCTCAAGAAGCAACAGCCACTGCTACCATTTAGTTCGAAGATGCCTACTTCATGTCAGATTCGAATTATTTCACGTCACGACTGCCTGGAGAAAATTTGGATTAGTGCGCCTTCCCCCCTCTAGCAAGGCTCCTTCTCTAGTACGACTTCCTCCTCCATCCTACCTACGGTCTTCCTAATTTTTCTCATCTTCCTACCATTTTTCCAAAAGTTCACCAGTTTTTCCCGAAAAACTGCCGTCAAGGGAAGTATAGCACACAAGAGACGGGAAATAATCGACAGAAGACAACAACCGCGCCTCTTCAAAACCTTTTCATCCATATTCCCAACACCAAGTGACGCTAATACGACCTCCTCCGTGGAATAACCCATGACATGCCTTATACAGCACCCTATCACTAGGAGAGTGCACGTCTCACCTGCTTTATTTTGCAGCTTCACAATCCGATGTAGAAATGGCAATCAGCTCATTTTAGCATTTAATGGTACTCCATCTTTTTAGATCACGTGAAACACATCCGTTCTACGCGCTTCATCTGGCCCGGACCTCAAACTCACAAGCAAATCTCGTTTTCCGCAGCAAAGTTCAAAATACTTCTGAATGCGTGCGCGTGTTCCACAACAGACCTACAGCGTACCAGTCACAGGACAAATATGCCATCACTGAGTAAACATTCCGACAGAAACGGTTTTTCGCTTTCGAACGGCGATCTAGACGAGCGGTTTTCAGCCTCGTGTTCATCAAAAAATGGCTCTGCTGCACGAGTATTTGACATAGAAACCATTTGTAACTTCCTAAGTTAATTCCCTTTCTGTCAGCAATACTCGATGTAAAGAGAAGCTTTCATTCTTCGGTTCAAAGTTAGTTTTCTATATGTTAGACAAAAAATTGTTGAATCCGATCAGCTCTTTCGTAAAAGACGTGTGTCGCCTAGTGAATCATTTATGGATTTTCCCGGTGAATGAATATTCTGCTACGTCGCTATGTGAACAACGGCATTTCATCTCAAAACTGTTTGATCGTTTGTATCATCCTGGCAGCTCGCCAAACCTCAGCGAATGGGAGGAAGTCGCTCTTGCTCTCGGAACGGCCCTTTCATACTTACTGCTTGGCTTACTGTTTATCACTGCGTTTTTTGATCGTTGTGAAGTTCGTACTCGCGACAAAGGACAAGGACTCAAAGATGCGCTCCGCGCTAATTTGATTCTTAGATGCCATCCCTTGGACATCTGTAGTCCTACACGCAAGCATGGGTGATATACTACTTTGGCAGCTGAGGAGAGAGGGAGGTGGTGAGGAGAAGTAGCTGAAGGCAACAAATGGGAACTCGTCCAGCCGCGGCTTTTCTTCGCCTTATGCACGTACAGGCGGGGTTAACGTGGAGTTCTAAATGAGACACTTTGGGCTGGTTACTTTCTGCTTATTCGCCATCTCGTGATTATTTAAGCAGCACAACTGACCATTTTTGAACGTGCCTTTAAAGGGCGAACTAGGAGGGTTGGAGGTGATTGGAATTAATTTCTTAATAAACTGGTTGAATAATTTGTAGAATACTGCGTAGAGTAGAATAACCAGTAAAATAATTGGCAGAATCTCCGTAAGTGGTACTAGTCCCACAGGAAGAATGTGATCTCGCACGCGTTTAACCGTTGTTATATCTATACGCTTTTCTGTTATGCAAATTCGAGTGTATTTCGGCGTCAAAGTGCAAAATGCCTCCCCCGCCCTCTCCGTCGCCAAACTGCGTCCGCTTTTGTGTAATTGTAACAGTTTTTTTTCAGGACCCGCGACCGTTAATAATAAGGCGAAATTCTCCCAATCAAGAGAACCTAAGAAGGAGAAAGAGGCACCGAAACAAGTGAGGACGACTCCCGGATTCTTCTCTAGAAGTATGTTTGCTCTGAATTTGATTCTTACTTCCTGAATGCTTTTATTTGCGATTACAAGTAAGTACTTGGAATGGATTGAGAAGAGGGGCAAGGGTAATTCAAACAGCTCAGGCAATCGTCAAATGTATTAGTTTCGGCAGCGTTCAGACTCTGCGACGACAGCGTTTCGGTCGGGCGTTCGACTCGATCAGTGCAGTCGAAAGCATGCGCATCGATCGCGACGAATCGAGCGCCCGAAGCGCTACCGAAACTCGTCGCGTGGTCTGAACGCTGCCTTCCGGTAACATTGGAAAGGTATGCAGTGCGCTCAAAATGCAAAAAGTCATCTGCCAAAATTTCATCGTCGAAGCCGAATGCGTCCCCCCAAGGTCCCAAATATGGCCCCTGTTGTGTCCTAGACAGCGATGATGTGTCATTAATGCAGTACAACAACGACAGTTGGATTTTTCAGTGATTCGCTTTTTGATAAAGTTGAGTTTGATGAGCGTTGTGCTCGCTAGTCTGGCTGCTACGGTCGGGATCCTGCTGAACTGTGCCGATGGCGGAACGAAGATCCCTGGAAGCAAGGTGCGGTTTAAACAAGTTTCTTTGCATTAACACAAACAACTGTGAGCCTTAGTGCAATATGCTGGAGCATTTAGTGCAATAGTTCGTCGAGATACGATACACGAAATTTTGCACAAATGCTTTCTTCAGGCCATAACCTTCGTTCCCGGAATATTTCATCAGTTTCTTTTTTGATCTTGTAAACCATTGCTGGGGTGATTGAAAGAACTATTGTGAGCCGGGGATGAGAATTTTCAGCTAAGCCTAAAGGGGAGGTGCTTTAGTGGTTGGTGGTGGTTGGTGAACCCATTTCGTCCTCTCCGAATCTCGTTCTCCCTTAGCTTTTCCTGATCATCCATCACCAAAGAAAAAAGCTGCAGTGACTCCAGATGCCTACAACAAGTGCACCAGTGTATTACACTGAACACTATTCCTGCACCCAGCTGCGGTTATGTATGGTTGTTTTCAGCCTCTTTGTGCGGATTTGACGAAATTGGCCGAGTTCAAGAGTCCATCTCCTCGATTCTTCGCAAATGTTCAAAAGACATATGGAACAGTGTTTAATGGTTATTATGCACGCGTTGAACCTACAGTATTGACTGTAAAGAAGAAATGGAACGATTTTCATCGCGAGTTCGTCAAGTCTGATATTGGCCTCGTTATTGACAGGTACTTTCCTTTTCCTAACTTTTTTTCCGAAAGTTTCATGTGCAGTGATGTTTTTAGTTACTAAAGGCTTTTTTCCTGACTGAGCTTATCTTCTTCCTACTCTTGCCTTTTAATTAGAACTTTACCCGTTAGAAAATTTCACTTTTACTCTTCGGTTGAATGACTCATCGTGAAGCTGGAAATGCTCTCCTTGAAAAAGTGATCAGGATCCACGTCTCCCTGCTTGATACTAGGTTTTACGCTAATGGCCTTGGAAGGGCCATTTGAAAAGCTTGTGCGGAACTGGGAGTAACGTTGAAGGACGAAAGATAAAGTATTCGCCGTTGATCAGCCCCTTTATGAGGTCGGCACTCATTCTACTTCCTTACAGATAGTTTCTCTTTAAGTGTGGCCTATACAGTGACTTGCGGGCCCAGCCGATGTACAAGTCAGTGTTTTATCCTCCCAGACGAATCTGGTACCAATTCACCGTCCCCGGAGGGTAGAAGGCTTGGTTGGCCTGGGCGGGAGTCGACCCGGGATTTGAACCCGGAACCGCGCGTGTGGTAAAGGCCACTTGCCGCTACACCACCTCCACCTCGGGATTACCAATATCCGAATAGAACCCCTTCGGGCCTAGGCAAAATCCCCATATTTATTGCGATGATTGTAGTTCTGCACACGGAGTCCCTTAACTGCCCCTACGAGGCTGCTCGCCTAATGTTGTATACTTTAGGTATTACCACAAAGTCCACGCATTCATCGTTGACACTTCTTTGAAATTCGTGCGATTCGTGCAAACACAGGTATGATTTTTTTCATTTTGTGGGTTTATTCTATTATAATCTTCAATTTTCCATGCAGCGAGTGGCACTTGCGAAGTGGTGGGAAAAAGATGGACGTGAATGGCTTGGAGGTATCGTCGATACGATTCATGTTACGGTCAGCGTGATGGCAGAGATCATCAAGGATATGCTGGGATTAACCTTTGGTATGTGGCTTTTACTTCCTAATTATTTCATGCCGGAATATTTGTTTTATGAAATTCTTTCTTACTTTGAAATTACTAACTGACAGTGGAAGAGCTGCTGACCCCGGCTGACAGCTAGTATTCGAGTGCACAGTCAGTTTTGTCGCCCCCCCCCAACCTTTTTGTGTGAACACTATTACATTTGCAACCGAAACGGCCGGCTGCATTTCATATGTTGAAGGATTGTCAATTTTTCCTCTAAGAAGTCCTCTCAAGCGTCGTAGTTCCCGCTTCGGAAGTTGTCACAAGAATGCTGAGTCATGGGCAAAAGTCTTGATTCCTGGTGGAACTCGAACCCGCACCTCGTGCGTAGCGGACGCTATGGGCTGGCGGGTCAAGACATGACCATTACTCAGCATTCTTGTGGTAACGCCAATTGTATTTGAATACAGTTGTTATACTGAGTTGTTCGAGGCTGGTCAGCGGGGCATGGGTTTTGGCGCGACGTCAACCCGCCTTCCATCGTTTGTTGGGCTTTGGGGGTTCAGTGGCTGGTGGGCCACTGACACGACCCGACTAGCTTTACCGATAACGACTGTACTTTTTATTTATTTACATCATAGGGTGTACTTTACATTGCATGAAATAATACACGGTATATTTACAGTCGTCATCCGGGCACTTGATTAGGGCGGCCAAGGGTCGCGACGCGGCTGCGGCGTGTCACGAGCGCGGCGATCAGCTGTTTCCAGCCTATTTTAGCCATTTTCTCCCTAATTTACACTGTTTTGGCTGCTTTTCTCAAGATTAGTTGTTCCTTGTCTTCACAAGGTGAATTATGAGATTCCTCTGATTTTTGCGTACAATTAAACAGTTAAGCAGACAATTGAACAAATACCTGAAAAAAAAATCGCAAAAACACCTATTGCAAAAGAAAAAAAACTCCACGTCCTAATGTACTTCATAAAGACAATAAAACAACTTACCTTAAGAAAATAGAAAATACAGTGAAAATTAGGGAGAAAATGGCCAATTCAGGCCGGAAAACAACACTGATCGTCTTGTTTCGTGACGCGCGCCAGCCGCGTTTGCCGCTTTTACGGCACCCTTAAGTCAAGTGGCCTGGATGACGACTGATAGCACATAGGTGGTGATACGCAGTTCGAATCGAATTGGCGTTATATGTATTCTTTGTTATTTTATTTATGTGGTCTTTTCAGATAGCATTTGCCAAGCCATTCTACCATCGAGTCGACCGGTATTCGTATAGGCAATTGGTCGCACATCGTTGGTTTACGCGACAGCAATTTGCAGGCCAGGTTTTCTAGTACGGTCACTTTATTTGGGCGTACCCTTGCTAGCTTTCGAGTTTTGTTACGTGGTCACATTCACAGTGTTCACGATGTGTTATTATTTGTCGCTGTTTTTGTCGTTCTACAATTAATTTAACGCATTTTTACCCCCGTTTTACATTGTATGAAATAACTGGAATGTTTATATCCATTTTCCCCGGTATTGTTTTATTGCATGTTCAAAAACGTTGAGTTGCCAGAATAAAGTATGGGTACATAGTAGTTGAACAAAGGCATGTTGAAGTCAGAAGCTACCGACAACCTGTTACAGGTATTTTGAACGTTTTAAATGAGGGCACTTCGGCGCTTTCCCAAACATAGAATAGGAGCGCATTCAGTTGTGGGAGAGAGAGGTTCAAGCGGTCTGACAAAAATCTTTTTTGATTTTTAATTTTTCCGTTCTCAAGGCAGCGAATACTGCGGGAGCACAATGCTGCGCGCGGTGATTTTTCTCGCCAGTTGGTTGTATGGGAACCCACTTTACATGTCCTTACGGTAGTATACGCAGTTTTCGCAATTCGCCCACGGAAATTAGGTCGTCGCGCAGCGACGATCTGCGCCCGACTATATGACACGATTTTTAGTGATATTGCTTCAAAGCGATAATTACGTATTGCGAAGAATAAGTGGGTTCTATGTCTTGTCTACATGAAATCCATGCTCCAATCGAAGAAGGTAGTGCCATTATTTATAGACAGCGTCGCGGTCATTGCGCTCGACGACGAAGCGCCAATTCACGATTCTTCTTGCCCTTCTCCCGTCCTTGTCCTTCAAACGAGTGCGGCTGCTTCGTGGTTCGTCGATGTTTCGCGGTCCTCACAGGCTCACACGTAATCGAAAACATAGTAACTCGAGGGTTACTGTCGGCACGACGCGCGCAAATTACGCGCCGCCACGCCATAACACAGACATCTATCAGTCGTGAAGAGTTGCAGAGAGCTCTGCCGAATGCGGCTGACCGGAGGGTACTGATTGAGGTTGGGTGAAATGTCGGTGTCAGTACGAACCCCTGTCACAATCTGCCTACCATCTTACCAAGTTTTTCCAACTCCCTGCCAACTTTCCAAAAATTTTGATCTCTGGGGGCTGGATTTAAATAAGGCACTGAAAAGGGAGAAACTAACATTGGGGAGAATTTCATTTATATTTTTTAGGTCAGACACCGCAGGTATGTGCAGGTCTCGTTGCATGTTATGCCCGCTCAGAGGGCGGGGCGAGCGACGCGCGCTTGACGGACGAATTGTCTAGTCTGGCAGTTTGAATTTTGAAGAGACGGAAAACATCGACATCAATGGGTTTGGAGTCTTGCCTGCGCTTGATTCTCTAGATTTTCTTTGCTCCAGTCGACAAACAGTGATTATTGAGAATTCGCCGCGCCGCGTCATGGATTCGCCGCGCGCGGCGAGTGCAGGACACACTTACGCGTTGTCTTGTCCGCTTCTTCCAGCGATCCCCGATAGGATTCCAACAGCGATTGCATGTACACCTCGCTAGCAGCAGAAAAAGCGAAGGCATAATGATTTTTCGTTCCTTTTTATGCCGATGTGAGATCAGTTAGCATACGTTCAACGGCAAAAAGCAATTTCGAGCTGACAGGCACTCCCATCTGGCGAGACGCCACGCATGTTGACCGTCCTCTCGAATGCAAGCACTCAACTAGTGGCTGATGGAAACCTTCTCACGCGTTCCTCTGCTTCAATTCTTTTCAGACTCGCTTTTCCGTTAACAATGACGGCGATTTTAATGAGTCATTAGAATTGTTGAATTAATTCTTACAGGCCTTAAGGAAAGTGGCCAAGAGAGGCTGCATTACAAGTGACGGTCGTCCGGGATCAAACCTCAGTGCGGATTCCACTGTGAACAACCAAACCCTCTATCGTGGTGAGTTGTGGTTCAGAGAAAAGGACCAAGAAGCTGATATGTACTAACCTGAGCTGGGTTCCGACGCGAGTGAATGTGCAAGGCCATGTTACGGATGGCGGGTCCTTCGGCCGCACCATTCGCACAGTTGACGGCATAATCGCGCGTCATCGCGAAGTCGACATGACAGTACCATATCGATTACCCCACCCCCACTCCCCACCCTCCTCCCGTCCCGAAACTGACCAGTATCGAGCGCAGGGAATAGCTAATCTGTGCACAACACATAGCGACACAACTTTATTAAACTCACTTTATTAAACCTAATTATTTTTCAAGGTAAAAACACTGAATCCGTGACAATGAACCTCGTATTTCCTCAAAACAATAACAGCGAAGTAGCCCGTAACAGGAAATCAACTAATAGAGCATCTGCGCTCTTCACCCATTACCCAAGAATAGGCGTTTTGGAACATTTTGATCCATGGCGCAGCACAGTTCTCGGAGGTTTTCCAGTCAGACGGATAGTCGGCCCATTGCCACGAGAGGAATGACCTGAAGTGGCCAGTCATAAGGAAATGAAAGCTTTTGAAAGGTAAGGAGAAACCTCGAAAGTTAACCAGATGAATGGATGGAACATGGGTATGCAGATCAAACCTGTCTGAGTGAGGCATCATAGCCAAATGACGCCCGTCCGGGCTACAAATAGCCGCTACCGAATCTTCGGACCCGTTTGGATTCCATGGATAGAGCATACTTGGCTGGCCATCTCCGTCCACGTAACGAACCGCAATCTGCCCGGAATTTCGCAAGGATTCCAGCACGGCGGGGTTACGGTAGGTGAAACGACCTGGAGAACAACATTTAAAACATTTAGACCTCGAGCTTATAGTTCTATTAAAAGCTGAGATACCCTCAAAATGCTGAGAAAACCTACCTTCACCGTGTGAGCTCCACAAACCCAGGACAGCTCCTTCCATCCCACGTAGCCACACTGACTTGGACTGCTCTATTCTTACTGGACCAAAGACGGACTCGAATCGACCACAGCGATTTTCCGCAAGGAACACCGACGGGGTGTCTTCTGAAGAAATCATGACTGACTAAAAAATCTGTCCCATAGAGAGCACATGCAAAATTAATAAGCCAGTGAATTGTTTAACTTTTCCGCTATTAATGAAGAAGTCGAAGACTATAGGAAAACCCCCCCCCCTACCTTTCATAGACCGCGAAGGTCAAAAATTTGAAAAAGCTTCTCTATGGCCGCTTTACTGGGTTGTCTTTCCAATTTTCAGATCTGATGAGTACTACATATGAACCCCCCTCCCCTCCCCCTAATAATTTGGGTTGCTCAGGTTAAATGATGCGACAAGACTAGCCTGGTGCACTGAAGTTAATAGCCAGTGTACTCGGCTCACAGAAGCACTACAGTAACGCTTCAAGTCAATCAGTCAGAGTCTGGGTATGTCGTCCGTTGAGGATCTCCAGCTAGAGGGTCTTATTTGGTCACAGGAGGGAGAAATAGTATTTGTTTACGTGCGCTATACACCCCTCCCCTATTGCCCGTCGACGACCGTTTCCTGGAGAGGGGGGGGGACAGCCGGAGAGGTTTTCGAAAAAAAAACTCCGGGAAAAAAGCTGGGAAGTTGGGAGAATTTGGGAGAGTTTAGGAAGAGGTGATAGGGGTAGGTAGGTAGGTAGGTAGGTAGGTAGGTAGGTAGGTAGGTAGGTAGGTAGGTAGGTAGGTAGGTAGGTAGGTAGGTAGGTAGGTAGGTAGGTAGGTAGTATAGGCATGAGTGATGTGGAAAGGAAGGGTCATACAATAATTAGTAAGCATCAAGGGGGACGGTTGTCTGTCGTGAAATTCTGAAATTCTTGCCCTCATGGCAGGGAGCGTGCCGCGCTGTCCTAGTGGATACTCGTATGGGATGGATAAAAATGCAGTGTCATGTGAGTCGTAAAATCAAACCACAGGGAAAAATTCCTAGCGCGCTTCTACTCGGAAAGGTTTTTATCAAGGCTAGATACAATCCATTAACGATGCTGTACCCCGCCGATTAGATCATGCCAAGCACATGACGACGTCCACAACGTCGCTTTCGCCGTGTCAACGCACTTCGAATCTCCTGAGCCGCACCCCCAATGACGAACATGAGGCTATTGCTTGTCGTTCTTCTGGCCTCGTGTCTTGAAAGCGTGCTTAGGTTGTCAATAAAATGCACGACAGTTGAGTTACACTTCATGCTTTTAAGTACAGGATTTTTGAGTTTCCAAAGAAGTCGCTTTAGTCGGACCTGAATAACCACCCCAAGAAAAAATCACACCTTCCATATTCGGCCGGATCCATCCGATGGGTGAGCCATCAACTGACAGCCATTACATACACCAAAGGAAAGTGTATCGGTCCTGTTTCGGAAACGTGTGAACTCCTGGCGAACCGACGAGTTGTAGCGAATCGCTGCAGCCCATCCTTGAAATAAAAATTTTGTAAACTGGGAGATCAGATGGCGCATGAAAAGGTGTAATGACAAATGTAATGAACTATTACCAATGTAAGTAATAATGGCCATGAAAAGCAACAGCAGGAAGTAGTTTTGACGTCTGAGGGGCCACCATGCCTACGCAAGCAAAGCTTTGACAGGTCTCGTCTTGTAAAGACGCTGTGAATTTCTTGGTAAATACATGCAACTCACTGTCACCATTTCGGAGCTTCAGCAAGAATTATAGTACTCACTTTGTTCTTACGTTACGTGAAGGCTAGCAGAACAAACTTAATGCCTCTCCAAAGCCGTTCAGCGCTGACGAATAGCGCACACCGCCCGTAACTATTCTGCCGCGAGCCAAGTGAATTAGTATGACGGGATGATTGGTGGGAACGGAAGGGTGCAAACGAGCAGGAAATGGGCGTGGCTTGGTCTGCTAGGAAAAATAGTAGTTTTAACAAACCTTTAGCCGAACCGAGGACATCATTCTGGGCAATATGAGAATCCGCCAACAAATGCCACAACTCTGAAATATTCTCTTGTCCCGGAGAGCTATCGAGCCGAAAATGGGAGCTGTAGGATCAAACCTGTATGGATCAAGTGTGTGTCCAGCCAGAAGATCTGTCATGGTGACGTCATGGGGTTGGAAGCCAGCCAAAGCGAATGCTGCCGCCATTTCACGATCTCCATTAGAACCCTCTTCTCGGATAATTGCTACTCGAGGGGCTAGAGTAATTAAGTTGAGTGAACTGGTACTCATAATGAAGGCACTGATCTACAAATCAATCAATACCAGATTTTATTCCGAGGCGAGGTACAGGATTGGGTACTTGCCAGTCAAATGGAGCCGAATAGGACACGGTTCTTGTTGAAGCTCGCACCTGAAATTAAGTCTCTGAGCATCCCAGATCGATCAATTTCGAGTGGCTGAATCCACAGGCGTGCATCAGCAGTACCCCGTCCCCGTAGCTTCCGGAAGGTTACCTGTTTAGCCTCATCCAGGCATCCAGCATCCGTCTGCATGAGCCCCAGTCGATCGGACGTTTCCTCCCAGATCTCGCGTAATGCCACCAGGCTCTCATTGACCACAACTTCACCGTTCACAATGATTTCAACCTGAAATAGCATACTGTGAGCGCGGTCATTAGGTCCACCTATGATAGTGCGGCTTTGCATCACGCCTCACGTAACCGAGTGGTGCGCTTAGGGCACAGCACACTGGGAGATCCCATCAGGGCTCGCGCATGGTCTTTGGGTAGGAGAAGGACATTTTCCTTAAGCAGGATGTCAAATAACCCGATTACAGAAGTTTATATCGAATTCAGAACCAGAAAAACTAGTGGCGCCGAATTGGCGCCTACTGGCGCTACATGGCGCCAGCACTACAAAGGAAGGACATTCATGTAAGGAGGATGTGAAGTAACCCGAGTCTAGAAGTTTAAATCGAGTTCAGTACCACAAAAACTAGTGGCGCCAAATTGGTGCCTACTGGCGCCATATGGGGCCAGAACTACAAAGGAATAAAATATCCGCTGTAAGGATGTCAAATAACCCAGGTATAGAAGTTTATATCGCGTTCGGTGCCAAAAGGACTGCTAGAGCCAAAATGGCGCCTACTGGCGTCTTACATGGCGCCAGCACTACAAAGGAAGGACATTCATGTAAGGAGGATGTGAAGTAACCCGTGTCTAGAAGTTTAAATCGAGT
>MU958613.1:0-14944 GCA_036418165.1 Cooperia oncophora | reverse complement strand
GAAGGGGTGACCGAATTCGTGGCAAGTTGCAGCAACGGCGGGACCATGATTTCAAGTACTGATATGCCGTAGGGTGGGGCTGGCAGAAGCTGATAACAGTTGATAAGATCCGATAAGGGGCCTCGGAAGAGGAGGGTCATCAAATTCGTGGCGCAGGTTACAGCAACAGTGGGACCTCTGATCCGAGAGGCGATACAGGGTGATATGATAGTGATACGGGACGGGAGTGTTATTGGCGGGTACGGAAGTGATAGGAGCTAAAATTGACAAGGTAGCATGGGAAAATCCGCTTCACCGCTCACAACAACAATGCGATCGATATGACTCAAGTATAACGATCTCAGTGATTCCAACAGAACTCATTCCTCACTGCTTATTAGTAACGACATCGTGTACGACCGCTAAGCCAGCTCTATTCCAAATGCATGTGGTTTGTTTACAGAGATGTTATGAACAGCAGCAACTGACTTTATCACTCTTACCACAATTATCTTCCATCAGCAACTTCAGTGAGGGCCATTTAAAGGGTTCCACTGCTGAATGCGGTAGTGCATTCCAAAGCAAGACGCTTTAGGAAGACAGATTGCATAAATTATAGGCTGCTTCAGTGGCTGTCCAAACAGGCTGCACTATTTCCGTGTAGGTTATGAACGTACCAGTCGGATCGCTGGCTAAGCCGCTTTCCTCCTTCTGTGATGCGGGCTCACAGAAGGAGGAGCGCCCGGCGACAACGCGGGGCGGATCCGACTGGTTAAATCATATAGTTCCCGAAAACAATGCAGACTCTTGCTTGACTTTGACTCGCTTTGTCTAACCAAGAGTACAGTTATAGCGCTTATTGTTGAGAAAGCTGCAAATGGCCACATAGTTAAATCAACTGCGGTATTCGTATCGATTCAGTATGGAGTAGAATTGATACGAACGCTGCTGCATGGATGAATACACAGGGGCAATCGTATGTATCAAAGCGGTTGTGGCACGACGCCAACGGAAAACTCGTCCAAAAATGCTCGTTCAGTGCCGCACAACAAAGGTTTTTTTGCAGGTTTCTCGCCGTCTCCCCACCACTGAGCTTGAACTTGTCCCTGTCTTCGGATGTCTCTTCAGTTGTTCTTACAACAAGATCTACGAATAAATCTTTTATCAATCAGTGATTGCACGACATCTCAGTATTGCTACTCTTCCCACTTCTGCATGAGCCCTGAGCTTCCGACACCACACAGGGTACATGACACAGGGTACATCGTTGTTGGGGAATCCCCTATAGTGGGGAGGTCCTATCTGGGCTGAGAAATATTAGTTTGAATAGTTGATTTTTCCCCTTTACGGCGTTGTAAGGGGGGGGGGGTCGTACTCGTTCATTATTGGCGGGCGGCGTATTTCCACGCTCGCCGATCACGGCATTCGATGAGGAGGGACAGAGGGCCGGAGGGAGGGGGTCGTACCAACCCCCAAAAAAAGGGGGGATGTCGTACGGACTTGACTAAAATCCCCAACCAATGATGTGCCCTGTACGACACCCCTTTCCCTCCTTTGCGGCCAAACACGACCCGTCTGTTCTGATGTTCTGCTTTCCACAACGACAGCGTGCCCTGTCTGTGCATTACTTTCGTCTGCACCCTCGCACCCAACGTCGCTTCGTTGCTACGCCCTTTTCCACGTTCATAACAAACTGTACAAACTCTTCTTCACTTTGCAAGCTCTTAGATGAAAAGAAATGCAATTGAGCGGAGAGACAACAAGTGTGTGGTTCAATCAGCACGTATGAATTTCACCAACCAAAAGCAGTGCTATTCCCAATTCAGCCTTCGACATGGTGGTTTCCGTCGCCACATACGGGGATCTTCGAATGTTTGACACTCTACAGTGTTGGTGAATACTTGTCATTTTTGTACGCCAAACTCATTTTGATATTGATGAATATAAATAGTAAAGTAAGGCGGTGGAGGAACATGGTCATTGCCGTGAATTTCTCCACAAAGCCACAATTCAGCTTTTCATTCAACTGAAGGCCGAAAAGAAGTTATATGGTTAGACCCGAAGGCAGCAAAAAGCCAATCGATTTCACAAGAAGGTACGCAATAAGATGCTAGTGCGCGTGACAAATGCCCAGGGCATCATTTTACCTGGGCTTCATCGCTCGTTGTATGTGATAGTAACATATTATGAACTTCAGAACAGCTAAAAAAAAGTTCCAATTACCAAAAAGTAATGAATAAAAAGTGCGATGATAGAAAAAAAAAAAAACGCATGAGATGCACTTCGAAGCCTCGAAATGCTTAAATAAATCGTAAGCGATCGGGCCTGAGATGATCTGTCGGCAAAATCGGATGCTCAGTTTTCCTGAAGGAAGTGAAAAGGGGTCTTTGGAGACACCTACGAAGAGGTGTGGGTGTAAGTATGTAAACTGACTACACAATGGCAAATTCATAGAAATCGTGACTTCGGAACCGTCATTGAGCAAATATCTGACAAGGGTGGTCTTCCAGGTCATGGAGCTCATTTTCGGAACAGGAGGAGCAGGTGTACTAAGGCACATACTGTAAACATCGTGCCAAACAAATGTGATACTTGTGCTTAAATTGTTGGGTCAGGGCACATACTTCATTAGGGTGCCAGGGGAGCCGTTCGCATTGGGTGCGCTTAGCACGGGACGAGGGGAGTCGTATTTGCGTCCGACAAGAAAAATATTCTCTATCGTCATTTCCCCTATTTCAACAGGGCCTATTCACACCGCTGGGGAGTCCTCAATGGGGGGAGGTCGTACATAGTGCTAGCGTCGTTGGGAGAGGGGGTCGTATTCGCCTACAAGAGAAATTCGCCTTGCGAAAAAAATTGTGGTCCGTTGTTGATTTTTCATTGGTGCTCTATACTAGCTTCCCTCCCCTTTCTCTCTGCTATTTTTGCGGGAGAAGTGGAGAATTCCTAGAAAATTTTGGAAAATGTGGTAGGAGACTGTTAAAAGTCAGAATGGGGAGGGAGATCGTAGTAGAGGATAAAATTGGGGTGGGCGCATTTTCTGATATTTCCCCAGTGGCAGGATGTGCCTTGTGTGGCGTATTTGGGCGCAGCCAGGTAATTCCAAGCAGAGAGAATGAGAGACTTTCCCCTGAGGGATCAGACGTGAACCCGAGCCACAAAATGCCTAGTCTGAGGGAGCTTTAGATCAAAATTTTGCATGGACTCCGAAGGATGGAAAGCAGTAGGTAAGCAGAGTCGCAATGTTGTTCATAGGGACAAACCTTCGAATTCCGCGAAATTTTTCGATGACACGAACTCTGACGAACAATCTCCACGTTCTTTACAGCACCGCTATCTGTATTTCGAAGCTTCAGGACGGTGGGGCGGCCGAGTGTTTCAGTAAAGCGCAGAAAGCGGAAAATCAATGATCACCAGGAAGAAAAATAGATATGCTCTATTTATTTAATTATGAGTGGCGAAGAACAAACAGGGCGCCTATAATTTTTGGTCACCCAGTAGTTTTGAATGAGAGTCACTGAAAACACAGGTACTAATTGACTTTCCGAAGAGGAAAAAGCAAATGAAATAGCCATAAGTGCTACAAATAGCCACCCCCCCCCTTCCCCGACACTAATTTCTGTCATTGAACGAGTACGTGAAAAATGAAGATTGTGCAGGAGAACAGACAAAACGCACGTGTAGGAGAGCACAAAAAAGCTGTCCCTTTAAAAAAAAAAAAAGCCGACCATGGCGGTCACATAGACGATTACGGGGCCATGACCTCATGTCACAAACAAGGAGGTCTTCCAGGTCATTTAGCTCTTTCTCAGACTATTGGACGTTGATAATGCGATCCAGTTGTGGACAGAAAGCTTACTCTCGGCCTCTAATCTCCTCAACGATCTTGTTTGGCATTTCGCGAACGGTTTGTTGTTCGAACGACGCTGGTGAGCCTCTATATTTTGTCTTCCCACCACTGTAATCTGCAAATTGAAGGCGAGATAATGGAGCAATTTCGATGAATCATGAAATATGACTAAGTTTTAGCCATGAGAGGAGACCTACATGGACATAAACTAGCTAGTAGTTTCTGGCAAGATAACTCTACCTACTGCAGTACGGATGCATGATCTTGTACTAGCTGCTATTTCTGGCGAACGATGCATCACATAACAGCTACCTTACAAGTATGCGCCGCACTAATGCATGAGCAGGACAAAGATGAAGTCAAGCGCTTCTCGTTTCTCGTTACGTCAATTTTTTTGATAGTTGCTTCCTTTGTTTATAGACGCAAGGCTATTCTTCACCACCCCCTTCCCGCTCGACAGCTCGATCGTATCAGAGAAGGGAACTATGCAGGGGAGGTCAGGAGGACTCGACCAAAATCCTCAGCAAGTGATGTGTCCTGTTCCGGACCCTTCAAACCGGAGGACAGTCTTACACGCTGTGTTCGCCTTTGCCTTTCGGTTCATGATTGTACCATTTTGGGCAAATTTCAACAATGATTTGCCGGGCTACAGGAAGCTTATTACCGCAAGTCCCTGCGTCCTCGGTTATGATGCGCGTTAAACGACCCGGACGCCCGCGCGTCAGGGAACATTTTCGTCACTATTCCACACCGAATACGGCTACAATTTCTGGTCGCAGAAACAGCCTCAGGTCAGCACCACTATAACAACTGGACGAATGCGAAAATGGGATTACTATAGATATTAGAATCATATTCAGTGAATCAAAATCGCCGTGAGTAGCAAAGTTCTATCTACAGGAAAGTGGAATATTTCCGCTGGAGGAATAAGAAAAGTTGCTAAGAGGATCATGTAACCCTTTACTTTTCACTTTGATGTCAGAAATTAGTAACAACAAGTCAGTTAGCCACAAACTATCGCAAAGCTAAGAGTCACGATGGAATGTAGAAATGTATGAGTGACTCAGAAGCCGCGCTACTACCAATCATATCCGTCAGGCCACACCCCTTCTTCGAAATCAAATGATCGGAATGTGCTGTTTTCGTCGCGAAAGATTGACGAACCGTAAAATTTCTCGTTAAGACAAGCTCGTCAACCGCCATCAGCTGGTGTATAGCCTTGATGAGTACAGACAAGGTCATTAATCAACATTTGCACACTATCAGGTAAAGTTGTATTACTGTGTCCGGGAGCCGGTTTAGTTTTGGAAGTTTTTGCTATTCCATACCGATCTATTTAATATACTTGATTCAGCGGAAGACCTACAACTGCTTCTGGCTGTATGCCGTGATCAAAATTCTGACTGGCCACCGGCTGCTGCAACAAAAATTTGCTCCTCGACATATTGCGGTAGAAGTCCTCTCGGTTTTCGACGAGGAACTTTAGCTTCAATGCGCGCACGGTCCCTCTTTTTTGTTGCTCACGTAAGAGTAATTCGGAGCCAAGTAATACTGCGCAAAAGTGATGGAGAATAAAAAGGACGATACGTATCATAACTACTGATTATTATTCTTGTTGTTGTTGATAAGTGTCGAGTAAACTGAGTGGAAATCCTCCAAACTGTTGGGAAACCCTAATAATTTCTAGAAACTGCGAACTCATGAATACTTCCCGCTCATCGCATGGTCATTGTTGAAGAGCGTTACGCGATAAAGCAGAGATGTCATGGAGTACAGAAACATTCAGAGAGCCACGGTAGTGTGGTGCGCGAGGACAACCCAAGGAAATAAGGGCTTTTTGGAACTGCGAAAAATCCTACTATACATATAATCGACTATGTCCGTGTGAGTGCGTTGTGCTGTTCTCCTGTCTGTCACGAAATTCATCAGCGCTGGTCCAGTAGCTGATAGGAATTGCATTCCAGACAAGTGATATGGTAGGCTGGTGGACGCGGGAACATTATTGGTGGGTGACAGGGAGTGATATCAGCTGATAAGATCCGATAAGAGGCGTCTGAAGGGAAGGGTCACCGAGTCCATAGTGCGGGACACAGCAACAGTGGGAAGTTGATTCCAAGGTATGGTGTAGGGTGTGGGACAGGAACATTATTTGATGGTGTGACAGGGAGTGATATTCAGCTGATAAGCTTGATAGGGGAGCTTAGAGTGTGAGGTCACCATACCCATAACGCGCGGACACAGCGATCAGCTAGGCGTTGCATTTTCAGAAAGTGATGTTAGAGTGGGGGGATGGGGACATTCGACGCGCACAGCGTGCAGAGGACGTGATTAACTTCTGATAGAGGCTGATAAGAAACGTTGCCGTTGTTGCTCAGTCAAAGTGATGGAGCCTTTACACTACCCAAATTATAGTTTTAGTGATAGGGACATTGATGACGGGTGACAGGATCTTATCAATTGATAAGAAAGGATAAGGGGCCATTATCATTACCTCTCTTATCACTATACCCCAAGTATCAAAGGCTCAGTGTGCGTTCCTTTAGCCATCACTTCCCTGATTGCCCTAGAAAATGAACTTATCCTACTATATAATGCCGATGTCGACGAGCGGGGGGTATGTAGTTTCGCCTGAAACAGGAATCTCAGAGGGAAATTCGAGGAGAACCCGAAAACCTGAATAACGTGGCACTTCATGCGTTTCAATTGCCACCTTTTTATTCTAAAATTCTTGAATACTGCATTAGAAAGAATCACTAAGGCTCACAATACATTATTAATAGTTATACTTCAGCGAGCGAGACTTGCATCCTAAACCTAAAAAAAAAAAAAAAAAAAAAAAAAAAAAAAAAAAAAAAAAAAAAAAAAAAAAAAAAAAAAAAAAAAAAAAAAAAAAAAAAAAAAAAAAAAAAAAAAAAAAAAAAAACGACATAGCGAAGCGTTCCTGTTGCAGGTAATGGAAACGAAGTGCCTCTTTTACTAAAGCCGTATTCAAGCCTGCCCTCGCTATGGACGCGACAACACGTTGTATCTATATCTACAGAGTGTATTGTATGGGCGTAATGGCGCGGACCACACCCCTGCTGCAAATAGAAGCCTGTGCTAAGTAGTGCACGATCCCAAGCCTTGCTCTATCTGCTACGATTCGATCACTACATCGCCGTATGAGCAGCCCACTATTGAAAACGCTCCGTTAAAATTATGGAGCGAGCCTGGCGAAGCCAGGCCAGCTCGGCGAAGCCGAGCTAAAGAGAAGGAGGAGAGCTCGGCGTTAGCCGGGCGATCCGACTGGTGATTTTATATAAGCTGTTTTGAGCCGTGTTTTGAAAAACAAGAGACATGCTCAAGTGGATTATGGCTGAAAAAGGTAGAAAAATCGTCGGAAATATCCCGAATAAGCATAACACCGACCAGATAAGAAGGGTGAAGAAGGGAAGAAATTTAAACCATTCCTCCATAGCGCTTTGGCTCTTTTAAGCAGTCCTAGTTTGCCTTTTGAACCTTATCTTCCCTCTATTCTTCTAGTTAATTACCACCCTTGGGCGATATACAGTCCTCATCATTGCGGACCGGTGGGGCGTGTCAGTGCGGCTCCGTCTTCCGCGGTGATGAAGTCGTTCTGCACCAGTTGTTGAAGCGGGCAAGTGACATTACTGTATTATATCCTTCGTATTACTCGTTTTCTACCACTTTTTTGTCGCATTACGCGATTTTCACCAAAAAAAGGCTGGGAAGAACGGGGCTCAAATGTGTGCGCACTCCTGAGCGTGGTGGACACGCCCCACCCGGTCCGCAATGATGAGGACTGTATCTGTTAGATGTTTGCGGCGTTTTGTTTGCGTGTCACAGCAGAGACCCGGTCATCCTGTGGGGGAAGCCTGGGACACTTTCCTTCAGCTTGTTTTGTAGGTGAAGAACATTTGGGTCAAAGTTCAGAGAATATAGGTGCGCCAGAACCTCAAAAAGCGCGAAACGTTGACGCGGAGTAGGCGTGGCAATTGAACACGCCATAGGATGGGTTTCTCGTGAGTCACTTCAATTTGAGACAACTGCCATTTTGTTCTGTGCTGTTGGACAAAGACTGATTACAACTGTTTCAAAATAAAAATATCTTATAAAAATCTTGACCGCCGCCACATTTAGTTCACTACGCAGCCACCCCTACCGCATCACAGGGACTTTGAGTGTATGTACGGCTGGAACTTCAGATAGGTCTGACTGGGGATCGACGGCCTCCTTCTCTTGATGGACTCTCACATCACCTTGCGAACGTTTTGGCGCGTTGACGTTCCATATAATACGTCTACCGTAGATGCAATTTCGACTGCCGTGAGCCTTGCCGATTGATTAACTCGCTGCGCGAACTTTCTTATCTTTACGGTACGACTGGTGAAAACCTCAATTTCTAAGGGGAGTACGAGCCAAATTTTAATAAAATTTAGTCAAACATTAGCTAGCTCGAGAGTGGGGAAAGGCAGCGAACACGATAGGGAGGCTGAGAGCAGCGCGGAAAGTTTCCCTGCGATCCCAAATATCTGTGCACTCTACATTTGATACTGTCCATACATAAGGGATTATTCTGGTCAGGCATCAACCGCTTTTCTTGCTCCTTACTGTGAGGCAGTTCTTTTGAACATTTCACCTTTTTGCCGATTTAGAGGACTGTGCCGGGAACGACAAAGGTGACGA
The DNA here is from genome assembly GCA_036418165.1 of Cooperia oncophora. NCBI lineage: Eukaryota > Metazoa > Nematoda > Chromadorea > Rhabditida > Trichostrongylidae > Cooperia > Cooperia oncophora. Next base: position 6,429 of record MU958613.1, on the reverse strand, counting down.
GAGAGAACACAAAATGAAAAGTGAGAAAATAAGTGGATGGCAATCATAGCACTTCTGCTCTGGTATTTTCCGCAACTAAAAGGAGAACAGGTTCAGTGTTACAGTACAGGAGAGATTTTTGTTGTTTAAGAAATGGGCTGTGGGCTACATTTTCCGATCCGTTCTCTGAATCCCACTAATTGATGATTTATAATTCAACTGCGATCGTTTTTCGCTTCGAGATACTGTACCAACGGGAAGATCTTCTCCAAACAAGTCACCGAAACGGTAATGTTTTGCACTGCCATTTGATAGGGGATATAGGACAGAACTCCCCGCTGGCAATTTTTCTTTTTTAGAACATGTTCAGATTTGACGCCCATTCAAATCTGAAGTGGAATTTCGGATACGATTTGCCCTATAAGCCTGCTGCCTAAAGGTGTCTGTAAGTGAGAACTGCCTCGCAGAGCGAAACTGCCATCACGTGTGTTGAAAGCTTAACAAAACTTGCAAAATACGAAAAGCACAGCTGTTTTCGAAAATCAATAAAACAGATTGATTTTTAAATGCAATCGAGCCCATTCTGAAATAATTCGTAGAAGGAAGGTAATCAACAATTGAACACATCGAATACGATACGCATGGAAAAAACTACCCAATGCCTTTAAGAAGCGTGGCGGCCATGCCATAAAGCTGAGCAGACCTGGAAAGGACTTGAAAAGAACCTAGCTTATAAGACCGAACGCTGGTGAATCACTGGTGTGCGCATTCTATGAACACATGTTTCTATTCCATCAAACTTCACTGTAGTGTAATGTCTTCCAGGACCGGTGCCGAAGAACTTGTCGCGCACTCTGCTGCTCCTTTCAGCTCTCACTCTGCTTGAGTCTGCCTCAACCTTGAGAGATCATAATTGCAAAGTCCGATCTAGGTTGCTCAACCCCCCGTGAGATGGGAGTCCAACTACGGGATTCCCAAAAAGACCTTTCACTCACAGAGTACCCTAAAGACGGCTGCCGACCACTCGCGGATAGTCAGATTACTCGGGACTTTACTCGCCGACGTGGAAATCACTTTTTTCACGTTATATTTCGCAATAACCACGGAATACACTCTGCAGACATTTGTCTCAACCTTGATCTTCAGAATCCGTTACACCGATGTGATGAATGCCATGCACTTCGAAACCCATTTGACTTCTTAAAGGCACTGCCCGCGATCAGCTGATATCTTCCTCTCCCTTCGTGAGCAGGTAGACAGGCCTGCAGAGGCAGCGAGTCCACCATTTTTGCGGCGTAAACGTGGCGGAGGAAAGCGGAGACATTGTAGTTCCTCTCATTGGCCCGAACCCATTTTTATTCACCCCGCCCGCCGCTCTGCTACCATAAAGGTGGAAGACGTTGCATAAACATCCGGCGGAGATATCACTGGCCAACCGGAAAGCACCTATGATCAATTACAGTTTTCCAACACTATTGACTTGTTCAGCATGCTTGGCCATCGCTACTTCAGCAGCACTACCCAGAATATTTGAGGGCTCTGTCTTTTGAAGGCAAATGGCACGATATATCCCCAAATGCTTATAGGATTAGTGCGCCTAGCAGCGACGCAAATTCGGCGGCCCTGCAGCAGAGTGCTCGCCATGGCCGCCTTTTCTAGTGTACCCTTACAGCGCCCACCAAGCTCCAGCATACCGACCCAGACGCTCACCGCGCCTGCCCGCCCACTAATGTCCGTCCGATGCCTGATGCTACTATCGCTTCATCTACGAAGTACAGTATGAAGCGAAGGGGATTGATATGGAGCGGCTGCGGTGCTGCACGGATATATGGGTATATTCGTGCAGCCGTACTACCGCAGCGGCTGTAATTGGCCACAACTTTAACTGGAATCTTGTCCGAAATTGAATTCTGAGTCTTGTGGAACCAAAGGCTTTTTTTTGCAGGTTTTTGACCGTTTCACTTCGTATTTTCCCCCACTGTTTTCCCACTATAAAATGTTAGCACACCTGCTAACATTTTATACCGAGTACCGAATTATCTTGCCCACGGGCTTCAGTCCAAGTTGAGCTTCAACCGTAGCTGTGGCTTTAGACTCATGAAAAGCTTGACCGATGAACCAACCTCAACGACCGTTTCCAGGTCCCTCTCCGTAGATGACCCAATCCTGAAAATTGCGTAGCTGCTTCAGGCCGACACGAGCAGTCTAGATCTTCCTAAGCTCCACGCTGAAGGTGAGCTCCCTTTTATCGTTGACTGGAACAGTGCTAAAGGGCTGACTCCTGTTTTAGAGGACCATCTCACAGTCCACATGCGACTTTCTTGCATTGATATCGTTGGATGCATTACTAGTAAGAGAAATTGTCTCGAGGATTGATTGGGCGCTTGAGCGGGCAAGTTACGTCTGTTTTTTGTCCATTTCAGGCCACGAAGGCGAAGACGCCGGAAATAAAGCTATCCAGTCTTGTACAGGCTTGAGGAGATACAAGAAGGACATCTCACAGTATTCTATCTCAAGTCTTCCACTAAGCTTGCCGTTATGTGCCTTGGTGGTATGGTCTGAACGAAAAGACTTTCTCACCATCAACCCTTTCAACTGGTCATTCATTACCTCAAACGATTGGCTCATTACCAAATTCCCAACAGACAACCAAAGTCGAAACATCAAGCGACAAGTGAAAATGACCTGTAAGAAAAAGCATACAGAGCATTCTTTTCTGGAATTTCAAGGTGCGTCCAGAGACGAAACCATTGCAGTTCGACGTCTATGGAACCGCATTGATCTTCTGAGTCATCGTAACTACTGCCTTTGGAGATAATCGAATTTTGTATAGCTTTGGCAGCGTGTTCTATTTGGCACCGATCGAAAGAAACGGAACTAAGTTTCACATTTTTCTCGGGGAAGGGTGCTGTACAACCTGCTCAAAGCAGTTAGCGGTCCCCTAATGATATCGCTTTGTTTGGGGCTTACAATCTCAGAAAAAATTCATGGACGCATGGCATATGGAAAGAGGTAATGTAATGATCATTGGTGGCGCTTATCGTGCGCAGACCGGAAAGTCAAATCCCGAATCGGCCCCCGCCCGAGACGATCGAGTCTTCCATCAGCCCAGCAGCAGTGCAAACCTGCCCATAAGACAGTATTTTTATTTTACCGGAGGGTGATATACCAGTTACCACCCAATCGATCCGTGAAAGAATAGAACAGCCCGAACACGGGTCTACTCGAAACCCCTGTACCGTGCTTTTTCACTAAACCACTTTCGCCCTTCAAACTCAACTAGAATAATACGTTATTACACCAATACCAAATTTTCGTCGCAAGAAGCTACTGAATTCTCGAGCCAAAGGTTCGGTGCATGTGCCAAACGACATTAACAACAGAGTGTGGAAATGAGTAATTAGGTCAGATGTGAAGCAAACACGGAATCGATAAGGGCATTGATATGACACACAGATTTATCAGTGACATCCGACGAAACTTAAAGAAAACCACGCGAACCGGTTTCTAGAAGTCATCATTGTCTTCCCTGCATTATACAATTGTTGAATAGCAACAAACCCTTCCTGCTCCAAAGTGATTTTAGCTGTTGAACGAGACCTTGATGACAGTATCTGAGATGACGGAACTGGGTATCTGAGGAGAACTGTTCTACGTATTGTACCGAAGAGGGCCAGTCGGATCGCCCCGCTTCGCCGGGCGATCCTCCTTCTGCGTGTGAAGTGGGTATTGCCCCAGAGTTCTCCCAGTGAGGGCCAGTCGGATCGCCCGGCTTCGCCGGGCGATCCTCCTTCCTGCGTGTGAAGTGGGTATTGCCCCAGGGTTCTCCCAGTGAGGGCCAGTCGGATCGCCCGGCTTCGCCGGGCGATCATCCTTCCGCTGCCCTAATTAGTGTTAAGCGAACGGGTGTCTTTCTCTCAATTCATCTACCTACCCGTTGCTCCATTTCACTCATATTCCCCGTTTCCTGGGCTACTGCGGAGCCGCTTTAAGGGTTTCTATCATCGGCTCCAACCATTCGGCGAACACCCCGCCCATTGTGGGCGGAGCTTAGGTGACTTGTGTGTGCTCTGCAAATGCTGGCCCATGTCACGTCTATTCCAAGCACAATCAGTCCCTTAAAGTGAATTTCCACGAAACCCCAATTTCAGGCGGTCAGACAGACGCACAGACACACAAACAACTTCTGGTTTATATATACAGAGAGATTTACTAGGCATTCTAGGTAATCCGATGGGTTACGTGTAGCATCGGCAATTGTAGATGGAGCAGATACCGGCGGTGAATGTTTCCACGTAAGCAAACGGGTCAAGTAAAAGCATGAAGAAAGAAGTTAAAGGGGGTGTCGGATGGCACCCTTTAACGATTCACGTTCGATATGCTCGAAGAAGACAGGACGTGCTAGGGCGAGAGGCCATGTAAACTAGCACGGTGTCACATTCACCCGGGCTACACATCAGCGTAGCCAACGCGGGCCGAAGTTTAAGTTCGAAAACTGTTCTCAAGCACCCAAAACTAATGCGCCGTAACATGAACGACTGACGGGCGGATCACATTTGCAGTGGTTTTTTCTTATCAATTTCTCAGGCATGAGTGGAATCACCTGCGCTTCTTCACTCCATAACGCTCACATTTACGTGTATTTAGCCCTCGTACCTCAGAGCAAAAAGGACTTTCAAGTTGTAATGTATTCTGCCAAAGAGGTTGGTAGGTGGAAGACTTTATTGAACTTGGCCTGACGTTTCGACGGGATCGTCGTCCTCAGAGGCCAGTCCACCACCACATGAGCGGAACGATGCCACTCACTGTTAGTTGTAGTTAGTAAACTACACTCGTTCCACTCATGTGGTGGTGGACTGGCCTCTGAGGACGACGATCCCGTCGAAACGTCAGGCCATTTTCAATAAAGTCTTCCACCTACCAACCTCTTTGGCAGAACACATTACAACTTGAAAGTTCACAATAATGCCGAGGTTTTATGAAGAGAGAAGCTGGACACTATTGAGCAAAAAGAAGTTTTTCTACGTATGTAGTTACGAGCGAGGCTACGGTTTGAGAGTGCAGACAGAAGAGAGGGAGAGACGCTGACACAAGAAAGGAGAGTCGGCAAGGAAATACGCAACCCTTGCCGAGCTAACAACAACGTATTTGAAAAACCCCTTCTGCACCCCGATACGGACTGTATCTTTGCCCCTTCAATATGTTCAGAAACATTCTGAGCGTGTTTCCGTCGACATGGAAGAACTTTTGCAAACTTTGACTTCTTATGGCCTGACAAATTTTCATTTTGGTGAAGGTTGCCAGAAATTCTCTGCATTGACCTGATCAAAGCCTAACTTGTTAAACCAGAGTCTTTACACGCCGGTAAATCCAGGCGTCACGTTCTTATATTTAGACTTATAACAGAAAACAATAATCATGTTCTGATCGGAGTTGGCCGACCAGTACGTGTGCATGTTTGGGTCCAGTTGGAGCTACGAAATACCTCATTTTTGAATATGAGTGAGAAGTTAGCAGTTGCGATGAATTATGGAGGGCATTGAGTCCGCGAATCAGCATTATTCATATTATCATATCATGCTATCTCCGCTCAAAGACATATTCCGCCAGGGGTATAAAAAAGCCTCAGATCCCAAAACTCCTCTATGGTACTTGACTTATCAGTCAGCGAGTTGATAGGCAAAACCGGCCAAAGACGCTCTTAGACGTGACACCAGGATCGGACGAGTATGTTAGGAAAGCGCTGAGTGGGCGAGTGTCCAAAAAGGAACAAGTGTCGAGGGAGAACGGAACATGAAGATGGGTTCGAGAAAGAGCGAAACGAGAATCTCTAGTTCCACATGGGACAGATGGAACGCGCCGCGCCTTCGAAAATTCATGATCACGGACACTCATCCTCAGACGGGTGGTGCAACTTCAAGGGGAGGCACGAGAGAGAGGGGTTACCTTCTATCCCCACTGCTGTACACGGGCTCCGTTCTACGCTATGCCTCAACAAAGTGATGGCCTTTTTAAGGTGAAAAAGCTCCCATTCGCCAAAAACTCTCAGCTTTATATTTTGTGGTTTTCCGCGACTGGCGAATTGCTATAACTGAGCTATAACAAAGCAGCTGCGCTTGTTCAAAAGAGGATTCATTCTAGTTTGAAGTGCCATGTGGATCTCCATCAATGTTGAGTATAAACGAAGTTATTCCCATTCAAAGGTGAAGAGCTTGCGTTCGCCCAAAAATTCTCCGCGTTATGTTCTGGCCAGACCGTCATGAAAGCTTGATGAATTCTGTAGTGTATTTCGTACAGCGCCTGGCCATACAACTTTAACCGTCCTCACCGCTCTGCGAAAGATGGTTTCTGAGTGAAGTTATATCCTTTCAAAATATAATACATGTGACTGCATTGGGCCGATAGCGCTCCAACCTCAATAAGCGACGCGGGTGCAGTGCGCTCAATTCC
>MU958565.1:0-11732 GCA_036418165.1 Cooperia oncophora | reverse complement strand
AAGAGCTCTAATAGTCGCACCCCTTGAGGCATGTGTTGAGGTGTTGTTGAGGCGTTTTTGAGGCGCATGAGTGAATAAACCTTCGCTGACGAAAACAAACACTTTCACAAATGCTCCATGGCAAGCTCCTTTTTCGATGGCGGATATCGCCGCAAGTAGTCGTTCCTCGTTCCAACTGAGTTATGCACGTACCATTTTGTCACGATCTCATTGTCACGCATTTTCAAATGTCCAGCCAACACCTGCTTACAGAAGTGTGCAGGTGGGGCAGAAGTACTGCCACTCAGTTTTTCGTGGAATCCCCTTTCAACACTACGTAAGTGTACATACCAGTTATAGCTAACCAGTTTGGCTAACGCGCAATACTGCGCGCATGGTTAAACCTATGGTACTGATCACTGAGGGGGTTTCTCTGCTGAGCACAACACTTGGCCCAATTCCCATTGTTTCAAAATACGGCCCATTTCATCGTGTTTCTCCCTTTTAATGAACATTTGCCAATGACTGGCGCTTATCACATTTTTGACAACACTCGCCATTCGTTGGAAATAGGACAGCCTAGCGGTTGAAAGAGTTTCGAGGGTAATAACATCGATATCATGGTGAAATGTCCTCACATCCTAGTACATCATTTGAGCAGCTTTCGGGGCTTTTACTCGAGAGTTTAGCGGTCAAACCAATTCCGACTATATCCTAACCAGGGAGGTCGTTCAGGACGTGGCGCGCTTTTTGAAAACGGTTTTTTGCATTATGTAGGGGCACGTTCATGGACTACCAAACTGACGTTCATTTTTCCTAAATGGCTCTTTGAATACCAAAAAAGGAGTGAAGAAGAAGTGAATGGAAACCGATTGGTTTTGAGCCCCTCTGGGCTCCAAATCACTTGCAACTTTGACCAGTTGCTGAGTAGAGGGTCCTTATAAAGGCACTATAGGAATCGAGGAGGAAAATAGTCGCAAATGGGGTCTTATTTGCGGCACGTGATTGAGAGTGAACGGCTCTGAGCGGCTTGTCGGAATGGTTTCTTCAACGATCGGAGCGGTGTTCAGCTACAACGATCGGATGGCCTAGTGGATAGCGTGGAGGATTATCAATCGGACAGTGAGGGTGGGTGTTGATGGTTCGACTCCCCTAGGCGTGCGGGTTTTTGCATTTTTTTAGTTTCGCTATCCTCGCTTCCATAAATGTCTGTGCATGAGTATACATGGATATTTGCCATTCATGGGCAAATTCTTAACGGTAGTACCCCGTGAGTCGGTGTTATATCTGGCTACACAATATTTTCTCACATCATATAGCAAGACTGCTACTGAAAATTGGTTCTTATGTGTAAGAAAGTGATATGATCATTAACATGGTCTTAATTTCAGCTATGGTTCCATTGTCTCGATCTGGTTCCACATCATTCTCCCATTCTCCCATTCTGAATTCATTGCCACCCATAAAAGGCACGGTTAGCGCTACTCTGCCGTCAAATTGGTAAGGTGACAAATATGTCACATGCGATGTGTTCACCGTCGGTATCCACATGCATCCAAGCATATAACTGCAATGAAGGCACCTATCGGTGTCAGAAACGTCGCGATACAGCTGCCATTCGGCGCGCACGTCATCGTTACGCAATCGGCCGCTGCGAAAGCGAGTGTAAGGCTTCGATCATTCGACCAGACCAAAAATGGTCCGCCACAACCAAAGAAGGTCGAGAGAAATTTTTTGAACGAACCTTCGTCCATAAGGGTTACAATGGTCCTGATCACGATTCTGACACTATTTCTGGCGCGACGCGAATTTTGACGCAGAGTGAGCGCCTACAATCCCGTGCCTTTTAATGGGTGGCATAATGAATTCAGTGGGCCCATGAATGGCAAATATCCATGTTATCCTCATGCACAGACATTTATGGAAGCGAGGATAGCGAAACTAAAAAAATGCAAAAATTCGCACGCCTAGGGGAGTCGAACCATCAACACCCACCCTCACTGCCTGATTGAGAATCCTCCACGCTATCCACTAAGCCATCCGATCATTGTACCTGACAATGAGCACTGCTCCGATCGTTGAAGAAACGATTCCGACGAGCCGCTCAGAGTCGTTCACTCTCAATCGCGTGCCACAAGTAAGACCCCATTTGTAACCAATTTCCTCCTCGATTCTATAAGTGCTTTATGGACCGCTTTACTCAGGCAAACTGGGTCAAAGTTGGCAAGCGATTTGGATGCCAGAGCACGAACAGAGGGGCTCAAAACCAATCGGTTTCCATTCAATTCTTCTTCTCTCCTTTTTGGTATTCAAAGAGCCATTTAGGAAAAATGAACGTCAGTTTGGTAGTCCATGAACGTGCCCCTACACAATGCAAAAAACCGTTTTCAAAAAGCGCGCCACGTCCTGAACGACCTCCCTGGTAAGAAATAGAAACAGGTTGGCTCACTAAGCCTTTGCCCACTGATTTCTGTGTCGGCGGTGAATGTGAGCATATACGACTCCCTAACAAGCCACGTTAGTCGGACACTAGATCTAAACCTGGTCTCGCCCATACCCAACTGTACCTAAGCACCTCTGGAACTATTTACTGAAGCAATTCCTCCAGTTATCAGCGGCCAAAAAGAATGCTGAGTTGTGGGCAAAAATCGGACCACGGGCGGGACTCGAACCCGCATCTTCTGCTTACCGGGCAGTTGCGTTACCACTTACGCTACCGGGGCCCAACCTTCGAGCTCCTCAGCTCATGCGCTTATTTGTGCCATTACCTTCGAGCACTCACACGTTCAACGTGATGAGCCGGTTAGCCGATATCGGCAGTGAACCGCAAGGCTGAAGGCTTTTTACAAGTTTTAAGCTGTTATTGTTAGATAACTGCTGTTTAACGCCGCAGTGCGCGATACGAAAGTTATCACAAGAATGCTGAGTTGTGGGCAAAAGTCGGACCACGGGCGGGACTCGAACCCGCATCTTCTGCTTACCGGGCAGTTGCGTTACCACTTACGCTACCGGGCCACTTTTGACCTCATGCAGCCAAGCCTTTCAGCCCTTGGCGGTCACATTTCCCGTATATCGTAACCGGCTCATCACGTTGAATGGTGCAGTGCTCGAAGGCAATGGCACAAATAGCCATTGAGCTGAGAGGTCAAAAGTGGCCCCGGTAGCGTAAGTGGTAACGCAACTGCCCGGTAAGCAGAAGATGCGGGTTCGAGTCCCGCCCGTGGTCCGACTTTTGCCCACAACTCAGCATTCTTGTGATAACTTTCGTATCGCGCACTGCGGCGTAAAACAGCAGTTATCAAACAAACAACAATTTTCCAGTGTTGCTACAACAATGCTGTGAAGTTTTTGGGGCTATCTCATCAGCTGTTATCACTTTCTGCCACTCACGAATATTGTCCTCATCCTGCCCCTTATATTACTTCTTGGAACCAACGTCCCGTCCTTGCTGGCCCCGCGGTAATGAATTTGGTGGATTCTCCCCTTGTAAGCTCCTTTATAGTAGTTAATCAACCGTTGCCACTTGTCTCTGCCACCCACTACTAATTCCCATTCCATCCTGTGCCCCTCTATTAATTCTTGGAGCCGTAACCCTCCCTTTCTAAAGCCCCTGATGGTATTGTCATCACTTCCTGCCACCTACCAAATGTGTTCCTGCCCGACCCCCTACATCACTTATCAATTTGAGCGCTCTAACGCTGTTTTGAAGGAAGTTATATTTTCGGTTCAAACACACATATAGACACACAAACACACATATCACACACACACGACAACACCCAAACAGACAAGCTTGGCACGAATTATATATAGGAGGATATGGTTCAGCCCAAAAAATATTAGGCAAGCTTTCAAAAATGATCGCTTTTAACTTCTACGCAATTCCTCAATATTTGGACGAACATCCGGTTTGGGTGCATTGGTGACAATGCACAGACAAGCCAAACGTACACGGGTCTTTCTGTCAGCTGCAGATTGCTACTTCGAAATTTTCACCTTTTTTCGCCCTAACTTTGCTCCTGCGAATAGTTAGGTATGTATCTGATCAAGGGATCTGATCAGGAGAATATGACATTTTTTCCCATTATTTTCCATTTTCGGTGCCACTCTGAAAATGAACGTCCAAACTTTTGTCGAATGACCGAATTTCTACCGAAGTTGATGCAATCTTCTCAACTAGGCTACTGACTATTAACTACGTTAAAAAAATTCATTCTCGAAAGAGGGAGTCCTGTTTAGTGTTTTCCAACCAAGCGCCCACCAACGCCTCGCAGACTTTTTTTCCCACCGTACTTTCTTATACGCTCCGTTTCGAAGCAAGCAAGATAATTTTGGCATACGAATAAAAGCTGATTAGGAAAGTCTACGTAAGTGGTGAAGCAAAAAACAGGACGAAAAGGCACGAGAAGCCTGAAAAACAGTTAAAGTGGAAGCAAAGTGGCCAAGAAACAATGAAACCGCAAAAACCTGCGAATAAAAAATTCCGTTCCAACTGACATCAAAACAGCAATTTCGGGACGGACGTTTTCCGAGCAATATGTCCAATAAGTGCAACAGGTAGGTACGGCTGTAAACACGTACGTACTCAATATATCCAAGCAGACGCGAGCACAATCACATAAAACCCTTCCTTTCATGTTTACATCGCAAATGAAGCCAATACTGAACATAGTTCCCATTTGTGGGGCCGGCGGCGCGATGGCAGCAGGTAACAGCATTTTCGATGGGATTTTGGTCGAAGCCTGTACGAACCCCCTCCTTTTTTGGGGGTTCGGTCGACCCCCTTTTGTTTGAACGTTACATAACTTCCTTCCCTGACAATTAGATAAAAAATAAATAAATCCTACCTAAGTTGAGTTGATTTACTTATGTGCAAGCGTTTGTAATCAAAAACAGGATGAGTAGCATAAACACAGCATAAATGCGAGTTAAATGAGACTATGACTAAAACGAAAAAACAAAAAGCGGCATAACAGAAAAAAAAACAAAAAAGAAATGCGCTAAAAATGCATTAACCCGAGATGTGGAGTACGGTAGCAGAAATGCGTATGTAATTGCAGCCGTGACTGGAGATTATTCGTCAATTTTAGCACTGGAGCGCGAACTTTCAGCAAAGTGGGGTGTCTTTGAAGGACCAAAAGCGGACCTGTGGGGAAGAGGAGACCGTATTCGTGTAGAGGAAGGTTTGCACTTCCTAAAAGTACTGAAACGTTTATGAAGGTCGCAAAAATCACAGAGAAATCTGCCATAAGGATTCGTTGGGGAGTGATTTCAACTGAACAGGTTTGAAATCAATATATTTTTTTGTGTAACTACAACATTATCACAATGAAACGGTTTCGAAGTGTTGAAGATTTTCCTCTTCTAAAAAACCTTCTTTGGAGGCTGTTTCTGAAGTTCTCGGGATTCATGAGATCTCGCTATGGGGATTTCTTGAGGAACACTCCCAGCTGCGCGAAAAACCCGTTTCCTGTGTACCGTTTCAAGTGAGCGTGTTCGAATAGCAAGGAACAAACGTATCCCCTGTGGGGAGCAGAGAGCAAAAGAAATAAATGGTTCGTTTAGCGCGCCGATCACGCTGACTTTGGATGCGCCGCGCACTGAGGTCCGCGCAGAGGTGAAGGGATGGTGCAATTTGTGCGTAATGTCTGTCCACGCGAGCAAATGTGTCTATAGGATTCACGGAGATCCATGGCGAACCTGTGCACTCTTGTTTAAGTGTTTCCCTATTGCGATGATGGAATATGACGTGTTCGTGTTCGAACGCCGCCAGATGTGTGCTCCGCCAATCGCTGACTCCGATAAAGGAGACCAACTGCTGGAAAACGTCTGGTACGAACGATATGGTAGTCCTGTCGTTGTGAAGGTTGGCTGGCGCCAAGCGTAATCGCGGACACGCCCCATCATCCGCAACGAACCAGAGTATGAGTTGTACTGTTCAGTCATCAACGGACTTACGAGATAATGTCGACTTATTATAATAATAATTTCAGTTATTTCGGATTAATTGATGGTTGAAAGTTTTTCTACTATTACATATAGTTACTCTACAAAAGCGAGATCCGCTACTCTGGACTACAGCACAACTGGAGACACATAAGAGGACGCTGCTCGATAACTGAATATCGCCCTCATTACACGCCTCCCCCCCTCTCCTGGCGGGGCCAATAGACCCCCCCCCTATGGGATTCTACAACCTGTGGGGGGAGGCACCGCCATCTTTGGATCATCACAAACGGTCCCTCCGGTTTGAAGTGGAGAAGGCGGTGATACACGTACAAGTAAAGAACTCAGGGACGTAGATATAGCATCAAACTATCCTAGGCCCAAGGACTAAAAAATATTGCTGAAGGACCTTTCATTCAATTCCTCGCAAAACTTCAAGAAACTTCGCCCACCAACCCTCCTCATCTGGTCTAGATAAATCCCAATCCACTAATCCGCAAAATCTAGAAAAGAATCCATTGCAAAAGCTACCTATGAAACCGTAGAAATTGAATCCTGAGCAATTTCCTCACAACAAAATCAAACAAACTCACAAAACGAAATCAAAACTCAACAAAAACAAACAGTCAAAAAATTCACGAATCAAAATGGATAAGAAAAAAAACTCACCATCACGACAGCCAGCGGAACTCGGAAACTAGGGATTAAATTTTGAATTTTGGCTGTTCGCGGTCAGCGCGCTCATACAAGCTCATTGGTGCGCGCTATTTTACGGCCTGGAGCCAATTTCAAGCCAAACACGTGAAAAGTACCCCTCATTTGAACACCCATAACTTCGTTGAAAGTGAAGCTATCGGAGAGGGGTAAGTGGGAATGAGTAGAGCTAGGTTGGCTCTTGTCACCTGAATTGAGCGATTTCGAAAACGTTCCGATTCCAGAGATTTTCCCCGTTGTGATCATCGTTGTGATCCGTCTGTGATCATTTTTGCGAACCGCGAGTCGCTACGCTTTGGACGTCCATGGCAAGCTTCATACACGGCCTTTCGTAAAAAAAAAAAGAAATCGTGCCGGAAGCTTGAAAATTTCTACTTTCCAGCAGGCTTTAATTTTCTCCCTAAGCCTGCTATTCGAAAAAATTCCCCGTTGTGAGTCATTTTGGTGACGCACCCAGGCGCCCCCTAACACGACCCGAAAAATCGCAGCCCCTCCGAGGCCCATGAAACCTCCTGCTTGAAGACTATTGGTAATGCTATAAAAACACATGATTTCGCAAAGGGTTCAGGAAATAGGCCATTGGGCGCCAATTGGCATCACCTCTGCAATGCGCCATAGGGCTTTCACGCAGGTGTTTGGAAGGTGTAACTTTCTAGATAGGGGTTCCCAATTTCCCAATTGCAAGCAAATGTGCCCCTGCAATCAGAAAAGTCCGGGAATGTACTTTCATCTGTTTATTAATCGTCACGTCGTGAGTCCTCTTGTTTGTTTATAAATTCATGGGGCCCTTGTGGGCGGTGATCGTAGCTCCTATCATCGCCCTTCCTCGTACGTATTGTCAGTATGCTACACCAGCGCCAGAGTGCTGGACGTGCTTGGGACGTACGTAGGTACTGCGACCCCCCCCCCGCTCGACAGCAAAATTTTGTAAAAAAACCAGAAACTTTTTGGGAAAAAATAGACAAAGTGGTAGGAGGTTGGAAAAATCTAGGGAAGAGGTAACATGGGGAGGGGGTCGTACTTGAAGATGGAATTAGGGGGGTCGTATTTTTCAGGAAATGATCACAACGCAATGGCGTGCCCTGCCGGCGCGTCGGGTCGCTACGTTGTGGCTTGGTAAGGGTTTAATAAGGGTGGTCTTCCATTTGGAAAAGGTCACTACAAGCCGCTGAAAGCGCTCAATTAATCTCCCTTCCAGGTGTATCAATCGTACTCGTCTTAAAGATCTATCGTGCCAGCTGCCTTTCAACGTTTCCGTTTCAACTTCTGTAGTATACTACCATTCGGAACAGCCGCTGCTCACGTCGCCCAAGTGTCACGACGTAAGTGACAAAATTGCCCCCAAATAGATCCAAGGGTAAACACATTTTCTGTATTCTACAGAATGAACCTCACTTGTTTGCCTCTGCTATGATATCAATGTTGTTTACCATTTGCACATTCGCTTCCTCCCAGCCAGGAGTATGGTTCAGTTTTGTTGTGACGCGGTTCGATGAATAATAAAATCGCCCGACGAAACCCTCCGAACGAGGCTAGAAGCAAGAATGGAATAGTAGGAAACACATTACACGCCTGTTTTGGTATGATGGGTTCCCCGTTAGATGTTCCTGTTTGGCAATTGTCCCCTCTATTTTCGGAAAATGAAGTTCATTATAGACCAAGGACGAATGCAAGAAAATCAGCGGCGTCGCGAAGGTTAAAGCATGGAAAAGGCATTGTTTTAAAGCGCAGCCAAAACCTTAAAGGCAGTTGGCACGTAAATCACGCCAAGACGACCAGGACGCAAATACTCCATGGCAGAACTAGAATTCCGCGACCTGGGCAAGGCGCTGCAGTAGCGGTCCATCCTAGAAAGGGCCCTATCAAGCCAACACTTTACGTCCCAAACGCCCGCCCGCCCACAAATGGACGACCGTTCCTGACGCTCGTATTCATTCATTTGCTAAGCAAATTATGAAGCGAAGGGATTGGTATGAAGCGGCCGTGATGCTGTATAAAACATCCATATAGGGTAAGCAAATTATGCAGTCGCAATTTTTCAGTAAGCGCGTGATTGGTAAAGATGCTACGGAAAAATGTATTCCGAAATCGATTTACAAGTCACTGAGAACGAGGCTTTTTCCTTCGCAGGATTTTAACCGTTTCACTCCGTTCTTTCGCCATTTCTCCACTATACAGCGCCCTACTAGCATTTTAGGCTAGGTAGCAAACCATCGTGCCAACATACCATTTAAAGCAAAATCTGCGGATCATCACCAGTCAACAGATAGTGGATTAGGGGTTTCAATATATGACGAAATAGGCTCCAAGCAACACGACAGCGAAGAAAAAAGCAGAAAAAAAGCATGCCAACTGCCCTAGATAGAACTCCATTTCGATCCCAGTTTCTACGTGCCAAACTAACTCCATCTCCAACATTACGCCCTTATCCGCAAAGCTGATTCCTCAATAAGAGCTCCACAAGTGACGACTTCCATGCTCTTTCGTAAAGTATCTTCGTTTTTTCACTGAAAGACGGGCACGACGTATATCTGGGAGCGTGGAGTCAATGGAAAGAGGGGCATCACTGACCTGTACTGCGCCTATTAGCGCCCCGCTGCCTTACAGTTTTGGCGCGAAAAAAACCGGTACAATTTCTTCGTCGCGCTCCATACTACCCTCCCAACGACATATTTTCAACTTCTGTACCTGGTCGCGGACCGTGCCTTTGAATCAATATCAATGCTTGTTCTTAACAAATAAAAAGGCCTGTATAAAATAATCACTAGAGGGTAGTCGAAAATTGTGAGAAAAAGTAAATAAAATACCAAAAAATGACAGGAGATTGTTTTAAACCCCAAAAAGGGTATACTTGCCAGGGAAAACCTGTAGTTGAGTCAAAACCTTGTCGTTAACGATAAGAAGAAACCTCTTCGTAAAGAACTCTGATGACGCCATTCTGCAGCAGGCGGCCGGTGAAAACAGCTGGTCCGTTCGTGATCCGTTGCTTAACCGGCGCGCCCCATTTGATGGGCTGTAGATGTCAGTGGCGCTAAGGGTCGCAATGTCAGGCTCGTAAGACGCTTAGAGACGCACAATTTTGGGAAAAGACGCCATGTAGATGCTTCTCAAGGGCACAGTGTTTCTTGGTTCTCAGCCTACGTACCTTATACGCCTAACCGATTTTTCGTGCCCCTTGCCTTCAGAGCTATTGCTTTATCGCAAATATGGCATCAATCTTCATAACCAGTTACGAAAAATGAAATTGTAAATTCGACACAATTAAGTGGCTCTCGATCTCAAAGTTAAAAACTCAGTTGGAGAAGAAAAGTCATACCTGGAATTGGCTCTGAGAATTGTGTATGTTCGTTGTTGTTCTTTTGTGTCATGTTCGATAGGAGAAATTGTGTTAGGTTCGGTATTAAGGTGCTCATGTTCCACGGTTAAGAGAGAATATTCCCAACTATATCAACAGTGTCCGTTAAGCTATGCATATTAATAGTTAATTTTTAGAAAGTGAGCAGACTTCGTGAAAAATTATTTCACGTCATAAAAGATTTGACCACAAACGACACATTTCCTAAAAAAAGCATTTATCCGTTCCTGCCATTATCCAAGGACAAGCCTCAAAAGCGTGCTTTGCATTGAATGTTCTTCTAATGCAGCAGTATGCAGTTTATGAGAGCTGCCCCTATTTTGGGAAAAATGCCAACTCTCATAGTGTCACACTAAATTCTACTTTCTTTTCTTTATTCTCATTTGTTTTTCCTTGCCTTGTGGCAGCGGACGTTTTCCATTTGTCCGATTTCCTAGTGAAAAATGTGTGCGTGCTTCACTGTCAGCTCATACCGTTCTCTTCTGGTTACTTCCAATTTACCACCTTTTACGGAGTTTTGGCATCTGCTTTTCCTTCCACCTAATCACTCATACGTTCTCTTTTGGTTACTTCCAATTTCCCCCATTTACGATGTTGTTTGGGCAATTCTCTTTCTTCCCATAATTCTCGCAACTCTCAAAGCAACTGCACACACCTGCCCAAGAATAAACCCTAATTTTCAGATGATTCGGCGGTAACGGGAGTAATGCTACCGCTATGTATTTCTATAGCGATTGTCTGTACAGCTTCGGCTATCGTCTACAACATCGGTAAGAATTTTTTCTTACTTAAGAACCAGAGTGAGGGTGATTGTGTCTGCTAGTCGATTAGGCCCACTTCTGCAAGCGAACACTTGATATTTCAGGGACGACAGCCTTGAAAGGTTCGATGCCTTACGAGAATATTCGCTACGGAGTCGAAAAATGGAACAACGAAAATCTTGTGCATACCGAAATCACTCTACACATCGTTGCCACCGAACTGTTCTATGCCGGTTTCGAAGAGAGAAGTATGGAAGACTTGGTTCAGGCTTCTTTTCAAACTACTGTTATAGCCACGGCGGTGTAGCAATCTCCCGCTCAGGCCATCCAGCTTTATTGGGTTTCGCCACTTGCCGAAATCTTTATAGTACAGTAATCTTTATAGTGATTGCAAATCCTACTATTTGCATGAACGGGGGCTCTACGTAGGGTTTATGAATTGTTCTATGATTTTTTCCTTCGGATGCTGCACAGAACCTATTTTGAAGTGTTGTTCTACGAAAATAACAACTTTTCTGAGTTCTACATGCAGAAGAATGTTTGGTCTGCTAGCATCCGTTAAAGTGCAGTGATTTGAAAACCCACTTGAGTAAAACAATAGCAAAGGATCAGAGTGACTTTATTGAGCATTTTTACTATCCCCACAGTGAGGTATAGTGCTTGCGGGTTGATGGTGATCTGACCTATCGGTAGACCTGCGCGACTCCCACTCCTTTCGCTAAAGCTTTTCAACAACTTGTGGAACTTTAGCCTTTGATCAGTGTGCTCACTTGGAGGTACATCCTACGCAGAGCGCCTTGGTGGAGTCGCTTGAATCACTCGGCTTTTTTCACCTGACCATAAGATGGCAAAAGGGGGTGTGCACTAATGAGAAAGCCGCAATGGGAAAGCTGTACGGCTGGCTACACCCTCACTGCCAACGGAGAATGCGCTTCTAGGTACTTCAGTTTCCAGCTATTTTATCGCTGAGCAAGGGA
>MU958486.1:0-10468 GCA_036418165.1 Cooperia oncophora | reverse complement strand
TTTGACCCGATGAAGGGCGCTGCCGAGGCGCAAAGCACCAACCCGGACTGTGACTTGTGCGACAGTGCAGTCGCTCGGCGAAGAGTTTAGACTTCGCGATGACACGCGTTGAGGCGGTTGTAACGTGCCCTGTCGCGCGTCAACGCTACCAGTGCAATGCCAGCCTAGTGCTTCAGACGCGAACGCAGTCGCTGACGGGAATTGATCGGCAGGTCGCTTACATTTTGAGAGAGCATAGGATAGCACCTGAGGGGCCTTACCCCCGCTGAGGTGCGGTCCTTTCTTCGCCCATAGCTTTATCTGGCTTATACTAAAGAAGGATAGCCGCTGTCTTTGCACCAATCTGATCCCTCCTATTCCCCTATACTCTACCAAAGCACGGCAGCCGATGCCGATCGATACCAGATGTGTGATTAGGCAACACATACTCTCCTATTTCACCATACTCTCTCAAAGTACGAGTGCCCGGCGCCGATCAACCCCCGTCCGCTGCTGCGTTCGCGTCTATAGCATTGGAGCGCTGTTTCAGTTGTAGCGCGTCGACGCGCATTAGAAAGCGTTCAGCATCGTGACAGCGTCCATCGCGCATACTTTCGTCGATCGACGCAGAAAGCATGCGATCGATCGGTCGAACGCGGGACCGAAGCGCTGCCGTCGCAAAGTCTGAACGCTGCCTTTCACTACGTTACAACTGTCATATCTGCGCGTCGACGCGAGTGGCGCAACGTTCGCAAGTCAAGGATAGCGTTTCGAAACATAAGTGCGAGCGTTAAGCATCATTCGAAGTTAGAGGAGAAGGTTCGTTAGGCAGTGTGGATCGCGTCGTCATTTCACCCACCGGATTAGTACCGGGCTGAGCATGTGGTGAAGAAAGCGCTCTGGCGCAAAAGGGCCATACAGCAGCATGCATAGTTATCCTACTATATATAATCCGCTAAGTGTGTCTGTTGGTGTGTGTGTGTGTGAATGTTTGTCTGTATGTGTGTTTGACCGGAAATTCATAACTTCCTTCAAAAGAGCGATGGAGCGCTCAAACTGATAAGTGATGTAGGGGGCAGGATGGGAACATTATTGGTGGGTGACAGGCCGTGATAACAGCTGATAAGATATCATAAGGGGCCTCAGAAAGGGAGTGTCGCCAATTTTGTAGCGCGGGCCACAGCAGCGATGGGACGTTGGTTCTACGAAGTTAGATAGGGGTCAGGATGGGACCATTATTGGTGGGTGGTAGGACGTGATAACAGTTGATAAGATACCACAAGGGGCCTTAGAAGGAAAAGGTCACCAACTCCATAGCGCGGGCCACAGCAACGATGGGACGTTGGTTCTAAGAAGTTAGATAGGGGTCAGGATGGGACCATCATTGGTGGGTGGCAGGACGGTAGAGGATGCCCCCGAAGTTCATGGCACGAGTTGTAGCAACACTGGGGAGCTGCTTCCAGCAATTCATTCAGAAGGGGTCACAGAGCATTGCTGGAGTATAAGCTGTATGTAGTGTGAGAAGAGAGCTTATAAGCATCAGTACCTGTTCGCATCCTTACTGTTCTGCCTGAACTTGAGCCGCAGTGCCTAAGAAACAATTCGCAGGGGTGTTGTGAATCAAGTTATTTCATCCCTTAGCGATATGGTTGGGACTGATTCGACCGCTGAACTCTTGAGTTTCGACAAAAATCAAAAGCCCTGGAAGCTGCTTAACGAAAGTACTGCGATGTGAGGATATTTCACTATGATGTCCATGTTATTACCATCGAAACTCTTTCAAGTGCTAAGCTGCCCTATTTCCATAAATGGTGAATGATTTTTTTTTCAGAAATGGTATAAGCAAGAACATAGAAAATGTTCATTTTAAACAGGAGAAAATATAAGTGAAAATGGTCGTATACAGAAATCCTGTCAGCGATCAGTACCATTACCATAGATTCAACCATGCGCGCAGTAGTGCGCGTCAGCCAAGCTGGTATACAACATAACATGGGCGAGAAAGTCGTGCAAGAAGAGAGCGAACATGGTGGGTTTGTTGAAACATAACAATTTAAGCCCACGGTTTTCAGGCAATCAATTCGTTGGTCGAAAAATTTATTAGTTGAGAAAGGAAGCATTCAGTGTGAGTTTCATAAGTTTCTCTATCTCCGATCTGTTCTGAGGGGGTACTTTCGTTATCAACATTGTTTTTATTTGCTTCAGCGGCTGGATTCCCCATAGAAACACTTGAAAGTAGCTACAGTAGAAAGCGTTCTGGTTTCCTGATGTTCGATGTTATTAGACCGATGTCGTCAGTAAAGCGGAAGTGGTGAACTTGTCGGCCGTCGACATTTACTCCCATGTTTTCCCATTGCAGTTGATACAGCACGCGTTCAAGAGTGCTGCTGAAGTTGGGGCGAAACGGTGTCTCTCTGATCCTGTTGCCTATTAGGTTCGATAGCTGCTTCTGTCCCAATGGAGCGTGAAACCTTCTCCAAATCGATGAGCTCCTTAGCACAATGGCATCTTGTATGCCAGCCAAACTTCACTGAGTTCTTCTCTACAGGGGGAGGGGGGGCAAAAAAAAGTCATTCCGGCCGAGTCACATATGAGCGAAGTTTTCGCAGCCCAGACAGAGGAAGTGGATATGAGTACCAGGGCGGAAGATACCCAAGATCTTCCTCTATAAGCAGGAGCCGGCTGCCGCCATTCACCTTCATGTACACCAAAATATGAAGTCATCTCCAGTCGCGGCCTGAGTGGAGAACGCCTTTGGAATTCACGTGGCCTCCAAACAGCTGCGGAACTTCTTGAATGGAATCACCATGGATAGCTACGAGACCAGTACTCTTTGATCTGCAAGACCTTAAACATCGAGCAGCTCCGGCAACGTCGCTACGGTCCAGGACATCATCTTCACCCCATTCACCAAGGCGCGGTTGATGGTGTGGACCGGCCGTACCTGGAATGGATGAACCGATATTTTCTTCGTGGGCCCCAGACTGAGGGTGTGCGCTGGTGGCTACATCGAGCAACTCGAGGAGAATATCCCATCTTCATGTCGTCGCCCGTACCTTCTTGGAAACTTTGTACTGCTACAGGATTGGGTGACAACACATTTAATCGAAGGGCGTTGGAAAAACTTTCGCCTACTTGGAATGGAAGAACGTTGAGTACCTGGAAAAGATGGAGTATTTAAGCGGGGGTCCTGAACTAAACCCCCTCAATTACTCGGCTCGGGCGGAGTTCAATAGGGTGGTCTACAGTGGCGGAGAAATCAACGATCTCGCTCAACTCCGGTACCCACTCACTTTCGCGCGCCGAGTCTCTCGTGGCGCCATCCGTCCAGAGGCGTGGCGGAGCATCATTATAGTATTTAATGTGCTCTTTAATATGGTAGTAAAAATGTCCGATAAAAATTTAATAAAGTGTAACTTATAGCGCCTTGAAAGTCATGGAGGCAAAATGACTTTTTTTTGCCCCCCCCCCCTGTATACCCTATGCACCTTCAACTTTTGACTGCTTTTTGACACAAAAGTGGAAAAGCCCAGATGTCGCGAACAGGACCACGTGGACAAAGAAGAAATCCTACTAACTGAGAGAGCGCGCGATCTGTCTTAAAGGGTACACATTTGCCCCAGTTGTGTGTGTGCGGAACCTTGTACGTTTGACCTCTAATAGAACGGTGCACATCTATATGAAAATATGATTGGTCTCATGGAGTGATACTCGCCTCGTCCAGTACGAAAAGTACTGAAAGACGCAAGTAATATCTTAGAAACAGATGTGAGCTCGAGTCTCCCTAGGGATATCCTGTCGACGACCAACCTCAAACGGTTCGTGACGTGCACGGCACTACATATACGCAATCGAAACTGGCACAGATTATCCTGTGAGTACAAACCGCTCTCACTAGGTTCGACTGAAACATCCATGCTACCTACCCTCTTGTGCTTGGCTACAAAGACTCGTGAGGTTAACAATCTTTCTGACGGAACGCTGCACTTCACTTTCGCGAGCCTTTTCGAGGTCCTGATGTCAAACTCTGATACAAATCTCCAGTAGGGCTTTGCTCTCACTTGCTCACTATTGTGTAAGCTGCATCAAGTCCGGCAGAGGATTTCGGCGTCGTCAATTCTCCAGTCCATTGTTCCTCCCCCACCCCACATACTTTTGAATTTTTTCGAATGTTTCATTTTACTCTACACTACAGTCAGCCTACATTTTTGCAACTCATGTGACTTCTAATTTGTCACTCACTGTAGTGACACGTCGAACGTAGAAGGTTTATCAGCGAATACCAACAGAATATGAACAGAAGAAGAACTTACCCGACCGTCGCTTGGAGTAGCAGAGTCGACAATGAGCAATACAATGCAAGTGAGGTACTGAGGAGATACTGGGGCTAATCTTATCAGCCACACATCCTATCTCCTCAACACCTCCCCTTTTAAGTAAGATCGTATGATTTCTTCTTAGGATCCACTGTGAGTCGATGCGGCGTTGAACGTTTGCGTGAAGATCGTCGTAGTGGTGGTCCTGGCGGTGCCGATGAGCATTGGTCTTGAACGTACGACATGTGCTGCGTCGGGAGACTGGATGAAGTTAGCGTCGTAGCATTGTCGAGCATCGTTCGATCGCGCCGGGAGTGGTACGTTCATTGCGGAGTGGAGCGAGATCGAAAACGTCCAGCAGTTGGTCGACTATGGGAGCGTGATCACGACGTTTGAGCTGATTTGCATGTCGTGTCCATAATAAGTTGCCACAGCGTACCAGATAAGTGACCTTGCCTAGACGTCGTACGACAACGCCAGGCGTCCATGTGCTTTTTGTTCCTCGATAATCCTTGGCGTAGACAGCATCATCGATATCGAAGTAGCGACGTCGTGCTCCATGATGCTTGTTGAATTGTCGCTCCATTCCGGTGTCTCGTTGTGCATTGCTCTCGTTGGAGGGCATCATCAGGTCCAGCTGTGTGCGCATTCGACGTCCCAGAAAGTTTTCGGCCGGCGACAGCTGATCTGGTCCCGAAATGCAGGGCGTTGAACGGTATGCCATCAGAAAGGTTTGAAGTGCATCCGATGTTGCTTCCTCCCTCTTCAGTTTGGATAGTCCTCTCTTGAATGTCTACAAAACGCTCGGCCTGTCCATTGCTTTGGTGGATGAAAAGGAGGGGAGCGGATGTGTGTGATTCCTCGAAGACGGCAGAACTCCTCGAATTGCCTGGAGGTGAACTGTGTGCCGTTGTCCGTGATGAGCGTCTTCGGGTTTCCAAACTGTGCGAACATCTTCTTCATAGTCCTGATTGTAGCACACGATGAGATGGAGTTCATTTGGATGATCTCGGGCCACTTGAGAATGAGTCCACGACGACCAGGTAGAATGTCCCTTCCAGAGGACCTGCAAAGTCCGCGTGTACTCGGTCCCATGGCTTGGTTGACTTTGGCCAGGACTGGAGCTCGGTCTTCACAGGGTTCTTGGCGGCTCCTGCGCAAGAAGTGCAATTCCTGACGAGGTTGTCGATATCCGAGTCCATCGATGGCCAGTAGACATAGCTTCGAGCTAGCATCTTCATTCTCGTTTGGCCTGGGTGGGCTTTGTGGAGCGCTTGTAGTACTCGACGTTGGAGAGACTTCGGGATGACAATACGGCTTGAAGTTACAAGGCATGAGTCAGTAGTTGATAGGGAATCTCGTCGGTTGTAGAAGTGCCAGAGTGGTGAATTGCGGTCCACTTTTGGCCAGCGTCCAGTTCGAATGCAGTTGATGGACTTGAGATAGAACGCGGTCAGGACGTGTCCGCGGTCTGTACAGTTTTGAATGAGACCGGAAGGTGATGGCAGTGATCCATTACTTCAGCAGAGACATCGGCGTCGATGGCGGCGATGACTTTATCTTCCGCTTGAGGTGACTGTGCGACGATCAGACGAGAAAGAGCATCAGCTTGACCGAAATCCCACACGTACTCCATGTTGAAGTCGCAGTTCAGTAGTATAGTAGCCCATCGTTGAAGGCGGTTCGCTGTGTAAATCGGGACTCCTTTCTTGTTTCCGAATATCGCAATGAGCGGCTTATGGTCTGTCTTCAGTGTGAAATGACGTCCATGCACGAATCGATGGAACTTCTGAACAGCGAAAATTAGAGCAAGGGCCTCCTTTTCGATTTGGCTGTATTTCTTCTGAGCTGGAGTCAAGGCTCGGCTGGCATGGTAGATTGCTTTTTCGGTTCCGTCCGGAAATCGGTGGGAGAGAACAGCTCCAATACCATAGTTGGAGGCATCTGCGGCGACGATGAGTGGCAGTGAAGCGTCGTAGAGTGTGAGTAATAGATCCGATCTGAGAACTGCTTTGATGCGATCAAAGCACGACTGGCACTCTGGGGTCCATGAGTAGACGGCATCCTTTTTGGTGAGTGCGTCCAGCGGGGCGCGTAGGTTGTGCAGACCATTGACGAACGTTCCATAGAAGTTGACTAGGCCCAAGAAGGCTCGAAGTTGGCCGATGTCTTTCGGTGCAGGCATTCGTTGAATTGCTTCGATCTTTGCAGGGTCCGGTCGACGTCCTTCTGCATCAATCACGAAACCGAGGTAGTTGATTTCGGTTTGTAGCAGTGAGCACTTTTCCAGGCGAATGCGAAATCCATAGTCATGAATTCTTCGGAAAATGGCTTCCAGTCGAGAGTTGTGCTCTTCAAGAGTAGTGCCAGTGACGATGATATCATCCAGGTATGCAGCAGTGCCATCCAGTCCAGTAATAAGAGCATCCATCTGCTGCTGGAAGATTCCTGGGGCGGCCTTCACTCCGAAGGGTAAGCGGTTGAGGCGATAGAGGCCACGATGTGTATTGATTGTGAGGAGCGGTCGAGAATCTTCATCTACTTCCAGTTGAAGGTACGCTTCGGCCAGGTCCAGTTGAGAGAAATAGCGTCCTCCGTTCAGTTTGGCAAATATTTCTTCTGCCGTCGGAAGTGGATGTTGATGTTGCATAAAGAGGACCGGTCTTCAGGCCGTAGCAAAAATTCAGCCGAATTGTTCCATTCTTCTTTTGAACGACGACGACAGGAGCGGCCCAGTCCGAGTGATCGACCGGCGTCAGGACTTTTGCAGCTACTAGACGGTCGATTTCTTGTGAGATGCGAATTGACGGTGACGTAGGAACGGGGACGGCTTTCCGGAAGCAGCTTGGCATCCGGCTTGAGTTTCAGAGAGGCTTTCGATTTTGTGCAGCATCCCAGGCCTGGTGCGAATACAGCAGAGAACTGCTTCTGGAGCTGCACGGTGAGCGACTTCCGCAGAGACGGGAGTGTGGCTGCTGACACGGCATTGCAGAGAGCATTTCCAGTGAGGTTTTGGAAGAGTGGCTTGACTTGTGAGATCCAGTCGAGTCCTAGCAGTGAAGCAGTGTCGGCGACATGACAGTTTCCTTCTCCTTGACCATCGATTGAGAAGGTACATTTGAAGTAGCCTCTGACGTTGATATCCTTGTTATTGGCAGTTTTCAGCTTGAATAGTGACGGCAGCAGTCTTGGACGACCCATTGCGATCCAGTCCTTGTAACTCAGCAGTGTGATGTCGGCTCCTGTATCGAGACGCATACGTGTAGAGACTCCATTGATCTTGACGGTTCGGTAGATACGGTTTGTCGAAAGTGGATTGAGGTGAAGGATGCAACGACCACAACTTGATTCGTCCCTCTGTGCTTCTTCTTCGACTTCCGGAAGAATTGCGTTCTGCCGTCTGTTCCGTCTGTTGAAATTCTTGCAGAAGCCTTTCTTGTGTCCAACGCGGTTGCACGAGTGGCAGCGTTTCTCCACAAACTCGCATTCCTTGGCCCAGTGTTGTCCTCCACAGCGGAAGCAAGGTGATGGCGGCTCCTTGCTTTGACTCTTTTTGGAATTAACCGCGTTAACTTCCGAAAGTGGTGCTTCTGCAGGCAGTGGATTGCCCGGAAGTTTGGCGTCTCGTCGAATATCCAATAGCTGTTGGATCTCAGTGCTTAGGTCCCGAATGTAGTATCTGGATCTCTAATTTGCGTAGAGCATGAGTGCGAATATCAGCGTATTCGGCAGCAGCTAGACCACAAATCCAAACGAGGCACTTCATCTGTTCCGGCGTAATTGTACTGAACTCGGCCATTTCATGACGTCGATTCACCAGTCCAGTATAGTCTCGTAGATTTTCACCATTGCATTGAGTCCTTAGGTAGGCATAGCGACGTGCGAATACAGATGAATTGTGCCCGAACAACTCTTGCAGGATCTTCACTGTTTCAGCGGCGGGAATATCAGCAGCTTTCCTTGGCAGAATATGGTTGGTGAATCGTGCATAGGCTGCTGCGTCCAGCTTATAATCCGCGCCCTGGTTGCATCGTCGAGTGAAGCGCATCTTGCATAATGATATCCTCGTAGCGATTGTACCACAGGTCAAAGGTGCAGCCGCTTTCTGGGTCGTGTGTGAAGACCGGTAGGCGTGAAGACAGCGAATTGATGACGAATTCTGCCGACGTTGTGTGGGCTGTCGGTGGGGCCATTGTCTTGAACATGCCCTTCATCTCCATCATCACGGCCTGTAGCATCTTCTTCTGAGCCTCCGCTTGAGCTTCCGAGGATTGCCCGTAGAGTTTCTGCGTCCATGATGAGTCGGCTTCAATCCTGATCCTGATCCTGATCGCCAGATGTAGTGGCACGTCGAACTTAGAAAGGTTTATTAGCGAATATCAAATAGAATATGAATGAGAGAAAGCAACTAGACGCCGCCCGCTCGCCTCGGAGGGAGCAGAGTCGACCGAACGAGAATACAATTGCAAGTGAGTATCTGAGAGATTTACTGGGCGCTAATCTTGATCAGCCACAATCCTATCTCCTCAACCAAGTCACCCATCAAAATTTCATACAAAAACATTCGGAACAGACTGACGTTTCAGGATGCTTACAACGTTTCTATTCGTACTATATATCTTCACAATTACAACCCTATTATCATTCAAGGTAACGAGTTTTTTCCGTGGTTTATTTGACACCTTGAGGAATACTGCCATGTGTCTGGGAGACAGGGGGACAGCAGTACAAGCATCATCGGTGGAACCGCCTTTGGTGCTAGCGCGCTAGAGAGGAGCTTAATACCATTTTCACCACAGACGCTTGTGGTGCTGTCCTGTCTCCCAGCGCACCTATCGCCCCTAAACTTTGCCTGGGATGACGTAGGGGAATTGCCTGGTTGCTCAGCCCTAATTGCCAGCGTTTACAGTAGAAAATTAAGAAAGCAGTTACTCTCTATTCAAGAACAATTTAGTGTTCTAAGAAAGGAGACAACTCAAGAACGAAGAAATCCATGAAAACAGAAAGTACGACTTCTGACTGTGACATTTCTTTCTTTTTCTCTTCAAATGGATCTTTCCTAGTTGGTAAAAGTTCAATGCCGAAAACGAAGAAGTCTAGCACAACATCATCCCAGTGCAGTGCTCCACGGGCGGCTTCGTCTTCGTCCAGCGGGTCAAGGACAGCTAAAAGTAAGTCGTACCGTAAATTTCGCGAGAAACAGGGGAGTTCGGATTTGCTGGAACTTGTTGTTAAGATGGGCCTTTTGGAAAGGTCGCTCGAACAGCACTCTGTGAAGATAACCAAAATGTTGTGCCGGAGCGGCTTCCTTTCCCCATCATGCCTGGCGTCTTACCGGGTAGTAGATCCCTCTGACCTAGCATCGGTTCTGGATATAGATGGGCAGCGCCCGGCGCGGATACGTGCCGGGAAATTACAAAGCGCTTGCCTCCGCTCGCATACGCTGTTTACGCGGGCGCTTAATGTTGCTATCCGGTATAGTTCACTGGGAGAATTGGGAACATCCTCCCCTCCAGCTATCCAGGAGGTTCGGATGCACCTCCGCTGCCAATGGTTACCTGGGATATTCGGCGGCCTAGGGTGATCCGGGTCCATTGCTGGTACGGCTAATTGATTTTGAACTGCGGCCAGAGTGGATGGATGACGAGGTTGACAACTGGGCGAAGGGCGGAGAGGAGCGACCAGTCGGGATGGCTGCACGACATAGACTGGCTGGCGGCTTGAGTAGGCGCCGCCTCTGCGTCCCTAGCCGCTTCTCGAATCTTCCTTCCGCCAAGCACGCCAGGACCACCGTGTCACCGCAAGCCCATAAACTCATGTTTCACGGAAACAAAATTTTGCGATTAGTTTCTGCACAAACCGTTCAAGTTTTACTCGTCAATAGAATTTTACATAACCCAAAGAAGCCTTAGGAAAAAGGAATGGGTACCCGCCTCATCACGCTTACTTTATTGGGTGACATTTGAAAAAGCGATGCTATAAACCTTGGGAGAAAGTACTCTCTAGAGTTCGTATGGTCATGTTCATACGCGACAAAACCTGCATTGTTGTAAGGGAGGGAGTGCGATACGTTCTGACGTTGACCAAGCCATCCTAGATCATGTCAGCTCGGGAAGAGGGTGCACACATGACGTGTGTCAACAGCTGGATGGTGATCCCCTCTTCATCGAAGC